>JAAAQI020182776.1:0-22671 GCA_011800005.2 Stichodactyla mertensii
GCATTCAGCCGAGGCTCCAAGGTAAAATTTGCATAATCCTTTGAAACTAAGGCCACTGGACCTTGACGCCTCGCTCGGGAGCTTTGTGTTTGGACAGTGAACCGATGTATGGAAACTGGTGAATTAGCTAAGAATAGTAACTAGGACCCAAGGCGAGAGGTTTGAGAACTTGAATTGGCTCAACATTTCCTAGCGTTTCCTTTTATTCCTGTTTTCATTGTATCTTTTTTCCCCCTTTACTATCCTCCTTTTTTAATCCTGTTCTTTCCCTGCTCTCTCTTCTCTTCTCTTCTCTTCTCTTCTCTCTCCGTCTTTAATTCCCATCCTTGAATTTCTTTCATAACGTCCCGCCATTTAATTCTTACTGTCTCTCCCCACCCAAGACACCAAAAACTGACAAGGAATGCGAAAATATTTTTCATCTTGGCCACTAAAGTCTACTTAACCTCGATAAGTGCTTGACCTTGATTGACCTTACTCTAAAGCTTCTGGCATGAGTGACTATAAAGTAGCAATATCATGATCAATGTAGCCTGACAAACTTTCATGCTCCGCACGTCCCTTCTGTAAGTTTTCCGGCTGAGCATAGTTTATAAAGGAGAGAGCCATCCGGCCAACTAATATCCGTCTGTCTAAGTTCTGCTATCTGAGTTGGTAAGGACGTATAAGTTAGAGTGGACCTTTTTTAGGGAATGAAATAAATAGAAGTATAGATCAGTGATGTGTATAATACGGTTATGTCAATTATAGTTTTTATTGATCGTTGCTATACACCTTTAAAAATAACAAATAGATCATAATGTTTTGGGGACTAACTATATAATTACTTGTAATTTAATTTTTAAACACTCTCAAAAATTACCATTAATCCTTTATTGAAAATTTTGCTTTAACTAGAATGTCAGTAAAACCATATCATAAAATTAGCATTTGAATTCAAAATAGTACAAACGAGTTAATGAAACTCCATTTGAACGATGCACTTTGCTTTTATTTCAGTTGGAAATGATTTCAGCCAATAGAACACTCCCACACAGGAGTCCAAGGGACTTGTCTAGCCTGGATAGCAGCGCATTGGGGGAGGAGGAGGGGGGGGGCTAACTGCCCTACCCCACCCTTGGAGAGCCGCTCTGCAGGCCAGGAGAGGTAGGGATTTAAAATTTAGGGCTGGAAGTGACGTGGCCCTTCACACACATGTGAACAAAATAGATATTCCGTTTGGGTTTGAACTAAGTTTTCATACCCCAAACCCCATCTTTCTCAAATTGCAGTCACTGCAATATAATGCTATTCATGTTCTCTTATTTTGGATAAAACGACTTGCATTGTTTTAGAAGTTGTATTGTATTTGCCTAATAAATTTTAAGCTAAGTATTAATAATTTCACTATTCTTGTGCTTTTATATTTTATGTAAAATAATCTGCCATTACAATCTCACATTGTTACGATTAATATTGATATTGTAAGGGACAGCATAATTTCATGTGACCATGCCCCTCTCTCTTCCTTTTGTCTATTTTTAGATAAGCCACCCTAGTTGGTAGTCTTAAAAAATGACTTTCCCCTTTCTCCACCCCCTCCTCCTGCTAATCCGTAAGAGCTGGATCGCGTCGATACTCTGGGGGAAAACGAACATTGACGATGTATTTCATTGTTGCTCGCAACCTTAATTCAGATAATTCAGATCAATAAGTTTTACGCTTTTTTCACTCAAACCGCTAAAAATATTTGTCATACAAAAGAATATTAATGATTTTATTATCTGTTAATCTTATTAATGTCTTTGCACAGTAATCGTTTAGTAATTAGATAATTGGATAATTATTGGGGATAATACACAGGAATGTGTGGTTAAAAGCTAAAAATAAGAATGAAACAAACTACAGATAAAAACTGCGATGGGATACTAAGACAAAATAAGGCCAAGACCAAATACAAAAAACATGAATAATTGAGCTTAGTGAAGAAAACCGTTAAGTGTAAAGTACATTCTTGCATCATCATGTGATCGTTTGCTGACATATTGACCTCACAGACTCGTTTTGGCGTCATTATTTGACAAGCGCAGCAAGATTTAGATGTCGTTTCGCGCGCTTTTTCCTTGAGGCCACTTAGACCCGTCACTTCGAAATGAAGATGGACGCGTTGATAGCCACGAAACGAAAATAGGCCCTTGCGTCTGTGACCTCATATCTCTTCAATGCGCCCAGGGTTTTGTCATCAATGATCTGTACCTTCCAATCATGTCGCTGGAATCTTGAGTAGCGCTCAAGCTGAGTACTCCTTGGCACTTGGCCACAAGGTAGCTTATGTTGATTTTGAAAATGACAGTTGCTAAGCCCCTGACTGTGACTGGAGAAAGAAAGTACCGCGAAACACACCATTACTTTCCTCTTTCTCGTCCAAGTCTTCGCCCCTCTTGATCTTGCATGTTACACAGGGAAAATTGTTACGTCAGAAAGAATCACCTTTTCTCGAGTGCTCTTGATAAGCAAATCCTTTGGAAACGCCGTGCAAAAACTTTGTGGAAACCTTATTAACCATTGGCCGAGAGTTTCCTGACTGTTCTAGATACAATCAGTTACAAGTAGGGCAATCTCCTTCGAAAAACTCGACATTATCGTCTTTGTTGATTTTGCATCCTAATTTTCCATTCGTTTTAAGAACTGAACATCTAGTGTTTGTTTGGCTTGTTATGGTAAATTCCGTCGGGGATTGATAGAAATCAACCTTTTGAACTCTTTCTTGAAAGCTTTTTTGTGTGTCTTTGCCGCTGTAACCTTTTGGTTGGTGATAAGTAGAAGTGCAGATGTATGGGGGAGTGTTCGTCACATCACACAAATCCGCGCGCTTTCCAACGATACTCCATTGTTTACTGTCAAAACTCGTGTCAAAACAAACCGATTTTTTCCTTTTCTCTTTCAAAGTCTCCTGCCAAAACAGACGGTTACTTCAACTGAAAATATTTGAAGCCTTTTGCATTATTGAAATAACAAGTTTAGTGAAATCGCTAAGGGGGGTCCTATGACAAAAACTATCTCAACAGCGCTGGCGAGTTGGGTGATTTTTTTCGCGATCCACTTGATTCAATCGGCTTGGATCTTTTATTCCTAAAAGTTGGTTTATAAAGGCTAAGTCAATTCCGGTACACCCATGAAGTGATAATAGATCCTGATGTACCTTCACCCTAGCCAAAATAGGTCTAACGTAGTGAGCCACATACAAAATCCTCGTGACTACAAGTTCTGCAACAAGGAGAGCTAAGTCCAACGACCCCAAGGAAAATATACATCAACGCTTCCCAATTTACTTTGTTTGATTCTTTCAAATGTGTCCGAGTGTCACCAATTCAACGTAATTAAAGTAATTATCTTGCTGTTCTTATCGGAGTGCCAAGAATGGCTCGAATGTGACCTTCATGGGAGATCAAAGGCAATCTACCGCCACAAGCCCAGAAGCCTTTGCGGGTTGGCTGGTGCTTCCCTTCAGTGAAAGTTGAGCCGGAGTGTCTTTCTATCTGGTTGCGTCCGTTTGGTGTTCTCCGATTACAACTTAGCATTTTCTTGCTTTCAAAATCAATCCCGAGGTGCAGTGTTTATTCGTTCAGGTACAGAAATGAGGGTCGCAAAGTGGAATCTGTCAAATAGTCCACACGGGCTTTCCATATTGGTTCAATCTGACATGTTGGTGGCTGGGTTTTTTTGCAGGCCTTATTGTACCTCGATGGGATGTAAGACGAGTCAACTTGAAGCGCGAGTTTTGATTGCAAGCGGTGAATGGTGAATTAGCGTAAGTTGAGCACTTTATTCACATCATTACTGCATAAAGGGATCGACATTGATATTTACTCTAGTTTAGAGTGGCTCCGTCCGTGACTGAACAGCACGTGTGATCTCACTTCGTCTCACTCCTCCCCTTGTTTCGTGCGATGCAACAACGACAAGCCGTCTTTTACGACTTTATTTCCCTGCACCACTTCTATGGGAGCGTTGTAGTGCAATATATATTGCTGTGTCACGTTAAACCAAGTTAATAACCTCTTGTAATCGTAGATATCGTCCGCCATTGATTTTGACACTGGTAGTGGAAGAGGAACAGCTCAACCACCCGTTGCACTGTCTCGACAGTTTTAAATGATTTCGGCTCAGTTTGACGAGCACGAACTGAGAGAAGAAGCTTTTTTATCGCTTGAGCAATACCTAATGCTCACGTTATTTCTTATGGCGTGTGTTTATATTTACTACTGAGGGTTTTATATGTGTCTAAAGATTTCGAAAGTTTGCAGACGATGCTAATGATTGTCGTCTTTTATACCGAAAGATGGATCGATCCATTCAAACTACGAAAATTATAAAACACAGGCCGCATGTAGAACTTCTTAGGCGCTCTTTCCTACATGTTTTGACTGCGGGTTGCTTTATTCTTTGCTATTTATTTGTTGATAAATTAATACAGAAAACAAAACCGCGATAGCGAAAGCAGTCGAAGTCAAATTTTGTGTCGCACTTTAGAGCATTTTCACAGCACTTTTATTGTTTTTTCGCGAAGGAAATTTGCTTACCGTTTTAAAACCCCTACTTTTCTTTTGTTTTCATGCTAGTTTTCAGCACTTTGGACTACAATGAGCTCTTTTGTTTTCTCTTCGTTGATTCCGGAGATGTTGTTCTAAGGCAGCCTTATTTAAACATTGCTTTTATTTCTACTTATTGTCGGACAGTTTTTACGTCCGGATGTTGCAAAAGCACGGAAGATTTGTGATCGTTTTGTGGGTACACACGGGACGGCTTGCTAGAGTCCTACAGCCGGAAATCACAAAAGATGCTATCGGGATTCCTCAAAAGTATCTCTTGATTTACCGAGTCCAAATTGATGCCCGACTTAGCTTTTTAATTGCTCTAATCAGTCTGCCAAACTTTGATAACTTAAAGTATATATACTAAAACTTTGCTAAGTGCGAAAACTGTTTGCAACTTCCTTTTCGACTTCCCTTCAGAGAAAAAAAACGCCAGTTCTTTGGGATTATTATCTCGAATCATTAAGTTTTAATTCGCTTTTTGGCGTCTTTGAAAGCTTTTGAAAGGGGGAAAAATTTAGGAAGTTTTGGACAAAGAGAGCGAGACGGTCTAATATTTGCTGAAAGTTGTTTGTTTTTTCGAGTAAATGCAAGCAATGTCTCGATTTCTTCAGTCAACCCTCGCTATACATCGACTCTCCTTGATCCTTTCTGTACCTAAACACAGACAAGGCTGTAATCCTTTACTTGCTTTTCTCTAATCCCTTGACAGTGAAACAACGAGTTCAAAAGCGATCTTTCTCCGCGTGTTGCTCTTTAGAACAAAGAGAAATTTTAGCTGGATAAAGGGTACCTGCAGAATCGAATATGAGAGGCGTGTTAGAAGCGAACCATAGATGATCGTAGTTCGAAGTTGAGCAGAAAAAATATCATTTAACGTTAGAGTATTGGTCAAAGCAAGATCCATCATGGATGTCCCGTTTAAAATGTAGGTACTAGCTGTCTTTGTAAAATAATTCTCTTGGACGTAGTCAACTTTGAAAAGTTTACTCTTTCAATCAACATCATAATAGCTCGCCGGATGCTCGCGATTCAACATTGAAAAAGATTTATTCACCGAGGGCTGTTAAAAAGATCCGAAATCTTCCTATTCAATCCTTAAGGCTTATCCCTAAGGAAGTAAAAAAAATGATGATGTTTGCCCTTTGTTCTACATAATTGGTCGAAGAAAAGTTCTTTTCAAATCATTTGATAAATACGATCAAATTTGTTGCTAATTATGGAATCGATTTAAGTGTTTCAATGGCAAGCCTTCTAGAGAACAAATAACATATATCGGTTTAGATAAACTCAAGGGAAATGTTTTTATTCTAAAAGTCTAGCCTGATGAAGTTTATTCAGTTTGACACCTGATGTGTTATGTTTTGTTTTGTTTTATCTTGGAGAGCTAAATTCTGTCACCCAATGTGCCAGAAGTTGTTTTAAAATTACTGTAAAGTGGAAGCGAAGTTGCTTCATTGTCAAGGTTCAATGAGGTTTAATATCTTTAGTGTTAGTATTATCACGCTAAAACCTCTAAAGAACCGAAGAGATGGAAGAAGTGCTGGATCTTTGTTGATTTTTTGGTTTTGTGTTTAAGAAAAAAATTAAATACCATACTTAATCAGAAGTCAGCTGCTAGTTGGTAATTTATGCAAAACAAACTAGCCTTGGTTAGATTCTGTGGAAAACAGCACAAGACTACACACTGCCTTTGATTATAGAAAGAAAAGCACAAAAACATGACCAGAAAGAGGTTCTATAGACCAAGTTGTGCTTGGCAGGCACGGCTTTTCCAAATGGTGAGGTGTCTGTGTTTTTACAAACTATAATTGCTTATTTGAACTTGTCTTTTTGTCTTTTTTAGAAGTCTGCATTACAAAGAGTTTTTAATATTTTTGTTTGTGCTGTACATGAAGAATAAGTCTATTAAACTTTGTTTTGTAATTTTGTTGTGGCTTCGGAGAAGGTTTTTAAATGTTTGTAGAATTCATCTAAATAGTTAAGTTTTTTGGGTAATATGGATATAAACTAAATTGTTTTATGGTGCAAGCTGTTTTTAGTAATTGTTATTACAAATTTGATGGCACAAAGGGGATTAGTGAAAATGAAAAATTCAAATATGACTTCCTTTCTTTTCCAAATACTCGAAACATAAGAAAAAAGCTTTAGAAATCTTATTTTTGTATTTTCTGTTTAAAAACATTAAATAAAACTGAAGTATGGACTCTTTAATATTCTACAAATTTCTGTTATGAAAGTCCTTTGACAATCTTTTGTTAGTGATAGTTCTACTGGAAAACTCATTAGTTAACTGGTAGATTTGCTAATTTTGAACTTAACACAGTTTCAAACAATAAGTCTTTCATTCTTGATACCAGTAAAGTTTTTAGAAAAGGCCATTTTTGTTTGATAAATTGTAAATTGAATTTAAGAGCATAATGGAGCTTTCAAATTGGATACTGTTTGACAAGAACCTAAGAGTTTGTTTTTGCCACAAGATCAAAGGATTGTACAAGCTTTTTTGCAATGTTCATTTTGTTTCTATTATTAGTTATTCATTTTTGTACTATCTGTCTGAAAGGTAGCCTCTAAAATGAGAGAAACAATAAAGCTTGCCTGTATTACATATGTGTTGGACATCAACTCAAACATCACGGACGCCCCAATCCACCTGTACTGAATCTTGTTCTTGATCTTCGAAAACAATTTTCATTTGATAGCATCACAGTTTTCAATATTAGCTCTTGTAGTCCATGTATAACCATTACTTCAGAACCAACTCTTGATTTCTGACCTAGATGTGGGCCTTTATTTATATGGCCAAGAAATGATAGAGTGAAAGCTTATATTGGTTTGTAAAGGTTTTACCATATATCATATATCAAATGTCTCAGAAAGAAGAGCTTTTCATATCACTTCTTCAAGCTCTTAATCAGACTACCAAGCTACTGTATTTGTTTCATAAATTCGATAAAAGGGCCAGCGGTAGTAAGGAACCAATACAGTTGCTAGTGATTTTGATATTTCCTTCTTTTCTGTTACTCTTATGTTATTGTTATCATTTATTCTATGAAATGAGATTCTTGAGTTCTTCATCATTTACTTTTTTGTTTTTGCTGTAGATAGTGTTTTTAATTATTGCTTCCTAACAAACATTCTAATCCACAATTGCTGTGATTGTTCATTTTTGTTTTGTCTATTAAATAAAAGAAGAGATCTTTGATTATTAATTCTTATCTGGATTCAGACAAAGGAGTCAATGTGTGGGGTTTCTTGTATCATTTTTGTTTTCCTCCAGTTATTAGCTCTATGATTCCCATGTGTAGTGTACCTACATCTCGCTGAATTCATTAACCCCTTATCCACAAAACGTCTTGTTTAAAAATATTGTTTTTATTTAATATATATGATTTGAGTTAGTTTATGATACAAGCTGGGAATAAGGTTAACTATACAATGTGCAAGCTTTTCTTATCAACAAACCATCTTCTATAAACCCCTTAAGGTGATTATTTTCAGGGGCCAGACATCTTTGCCAAATAAAAGACTTGAACACTAGTCTGAATTAATTCCAAAGGGATTTCCACATTCTTCATTAGCTTCATTGTGTTTCTTCTATATTTTTATGAATTTTGACTTTGGGTAAATTATAAAAAATCATTAATTCCCTTTCTGCAATATAATAGAAAACTAAGAACCCTTTATCAAAAAGAAAAGGGTGAAACAGCTACAAAACTACTAAAGATATATTATTTCAGAGTTCAAAGCCTTTTGAAAATTTAGTTTTTCATTTTTTAACTACTAATGAAGACGAGTTGGGGAAATGGCTTAAAGTCAATTTGTTTTTCAAATATGTTTTAAAAAGAACACAGATTTCAAACTTATGGTTTAATCCCCTTATACTGAAGCTTAGGGGTTTAACCAACAAGTTCACTTGTGAAAAAACTTTTTTCAGCCAAGAATTGCTTGTAATCATTGGCTTCCCCAAGTATTAGAATTTCATTGGGTTGAAAAATCTCCCTTTTTCATTTATTTGCAAACAGAACATGGCTACAGACCAAGGCCAATCTGATTCCAACAGCAGTTTGGAGGGCATCCCAGTAAGTACCCGTAGATTCCACTTTTATTTCCAGTGACAAACTACCAAACAGATAATCTTATAATTGTTCCTCAATCTGGCTTTCAAAAATTGTCTTAATTGTAACACCACAGAACTAGGATGTTTTTAAAATGTAATTTAAATTGTAAGCTTTAATTTGTATCTTAGACATGACTTAAAGCCTTTCTTTGTACAGATAAAGTAAAGATTTACATAATTTACCAGTCATCTTATTTGTTAAAAAGCACAAAAGCAATAGGCTTAAGAATAATAAACAAATGTTCCATTCTAAAAACAAAGTCAAAAAGAAAAGAATAAAGAATTTTTCTAATATTTTATTAAGAAATTAAGTATTAAAATATTCATTTTTAGGACATTGTTATAAAGTAGCATGAATTTACAGTAATAAATTTGACAAAAGTAAAGAAGTTAAAGATTTATCTTTATTAAAATCAAGAACATCAGCTATTAAAAGTACAATTATGATTTTGATTGCTTTTCCATTATACTACCACACTTGATTTATTGCTTTTACATTGATTTATTTTTTGAAGTCACAATTGGGCTTCTCGTTCTGGTGTGTGTACCTGCGAAAAAACACTAATTAAAACTGTTGCTCTTTTTTTGTGATAAACCTTCCATCTGAGTAAATATTGATCTAAAGTATCACATAACTGGTCTTTTTTGTTGATTTATTTGTATCCTGCGTGAACCTTATGTTTTCCTAATCATAAAATCTCTTACCCCTTACAAGTACATTTCAAATGTTTAAACTCATAATAAACTTGTTGAGAACAGAGGAAACAGTTATTGCTCTCAGGAATATGGTCACTTGAAGGTTGTCTGTGAAATGTTCACACATTTTGAAGCCCAAATCAAACAGCTTCGATAGCTTGTCAATATTTAATTCAGAAGATCAAGTTGGTGGCCATTCTCTGGGATTCTTCTTTTCACAGTAGTCATTGTGGTTGGAGTAACTGTTTGGTTTATGTTGCTGTGTATGAACAGAAGTTGTTTCACTGACAGAATATTATAAGTATCAAACACTCTGACCATTTTCATATTTTTTTTATCTGTCTGTCTTGCAGGTAAAAAGAGCTCGAAAAGAAAACAATTCTGAGGATAAAGAAAGGTGAATATTATTCTAATATTTATTCAGATTTTGGTTTCAAAGTGATTCTTCAAACATGCTGGTATAATCTTGCTCATTATAAAAAGGAATTTAAAAACATTTTTTACATATTTTATCATAAATACATTGCTTTCAACATATATACAAATATATATATCAAATAAATATTAGAAATTATGGCATGGCTTTACTGATATTTTTTTCTAGTAGTTTACCATCAAAACTATTGGATGAAAATATTAGCCAAGCCAAATCATACTTTCTAATATATATTTGATATAAATGTATATAATGTATATATATTGAAAGCAGCCATAATTTTTGCAAAAGGCTGTATATATATATATATATAGATATACAGTAAAAATCTACTAGTATTCTAATGTAAATCCCATGCTCAGACTGGCTACTCTACTCACTTTCTGATTTTGATAGAAGGTGAGTAGGGAAAATTCAAGATAGAGGCTTTTCCAGAGAGGCATTTTAAAGAATTATGAGTGAAGATATCAAAGAATTGCTACAAAATGTTACTCTAGAGAAACAAAACTAATTTTTTTCATTAAAACAATTGGACAACTTGTTCTAGTTTTCTCTTGGCTTTGATAGTTGATTCAGGCTTCACCCTTGTCAACTATCAGCCAATAGAAAACTCAAACTCATAGTCTAATTGTTAAATGTGTATATATATATATATATTGTGAAATAACTCCATAATTTGTAGAATATAAATTCAATGATCATGATTAAGTACTATTTAATAAACAAGCAGGAGTGTTTTATTAGGTTTAAAACATGAGGAGTAGCTGAGTGGCTTTATTTTTTACCTGATAAAACAAGATCTGCAAGCTTAAAAAATGTCTAGGTGTATGTTCTCAGGTTATGAATTTTTTAAAGAATGAACCAAGTTTGGCAGAGAAAATCCTATCCAAGTTAAAATTTATGTAAACAAAGATGATATTTTATCAGATTTAAAACCTCCTCTGCGGTCTATGATTTCTATTGTGTTCCCCTCATTAATTATTCATGAGTTTTTAAAATATGTATATATTGAAAGTGGCCATAATTTTTGCAAAAGGCTGTATGTATATATATGTGTGTGTATGTATGTGTATTTATATATATATGTATTTGTGAAGTAACTCCATAATTAATATACAAATTCAATGATCATGATTAATTTCTATCAGAAATATAGTTCTAAAAATACTATTCCATGGTTTTTTAAACAACTTGATCATTTATTTTTGTATAACTGTGGCTTAGTTGCATTTTTTCATTACTTGAATCTTGAAAAGTTGATTCTATATTCAAAGCAGTTTATGTGAACAGGGGAGGTGGAGAGGGGGGAGCTAGGGGGGACCTAGGGGGGACTGAAGTCCCCTCACTTTTTACAAGAATAGCATACATGCTCTAATATAAAACAGTAAGGATTTTTTAATTAATAAGCTAGACCCCCCCACTTCAGAACTGTTCTGCCATCCCTGATAAAGTACATGTAAGTGTAATTTCATATTTAGTTATTTTGTGCTCATTGTCACATATACCAGCATTGTGTGTACATTGTACCAGGATTAAAGTTAAATAGGGGTTGGTATTGGTGAGTTACTCATCAAAGCAATTATTGTGTGGTAATTTTTGTGGTTGTTTTTGTGGGATTTTGGCAAAAGCTAAAAATACTTTTTCTAAATGCTCTATCCATCAGGCTCTTGTTTTTTTATTTGTTTCTTTGAATATTTGCCAGCGGCAGGTGATTATTTAAAATAGTGTTCATTACAAAACGTTAATGAATTATCACCAAACCCTAGGAGAATGAGTTTTGCATAATAACTAAGACTGGGCTTTTAAAAGGACAGTATAAAGGAAAAACAGATAAATAGATAGATAAATCGACTTTAGATATTATGATCCCATAAAGAAAAAGGTGCCATTTTGTAAAATACAATGTCACGTGACAATTCTATGCCAATTGGCTCAAGCGAAATTCTGTAATCACCTGTGTAAACACATAACTGATGAATATTTGTGTTGTTCTTGTTTTGGTATTTGTTTTTGTTTTTGTTTTTACACTGTTGTTGATGCTTTTGTTTGACATCACTCTTAATACAGTTATTTTTTTGCTTCTGTTGTTGCTATTGTCCTTAATAATTTGTTATTCAATTTAATGTCTTTTCAGTTTTCTTGCCAAATTATCATAACCATTACCCAATGATATCTTTTATGTACCAAAATGGCAGACAGAAAGGCTCTGTTTGTTCACTGGAAATCCTCTCTTTCTAACCTTGTCTATAACAATATTCATAACCAGTAGTATCATATAAGACAGTGGCAGATCCAGGATTTTACAAAGGGGAGGGGGGCGGGGGGGTTGGATAATCTATTAAAACTTCTTTCAAGGTATGGGTTCTCCATCAGAGTCAAAATTGAATTAAATATTCATATTTTCTTTCTAACATTCTAAAGATAGTGTGGATATCCACCCATGTAAGATAGAGCTACAGTATATAAAAACTATTGTCCTTTGAATATTATTCATTGTTATTTAGAATTAATTGCAAGTATTTATAATATCTTATTATCAATTTCATAATTTTTCTAATCAACAACAAAAACATAACTTCTTTACTATTTAAACTTCATGATTTGGGTCACTTTATGCATGAAAACTATTGAACTCATCTTTTTATTGCTTTCTTCCTTAAGAACTGCTGAAATATAACAAACATCCATCCATCCATCCATATATTATCTTAATTAAGACACCGGATTTGCACATATTGATTTTGACACAAAATGCTCACATTATAAAACATGATCAAGTCAAAATGTTTTCAATAGTTTCTCTAGTAAAATTTCACTTGAAACTATTTTCTTACCTTAGCATAAGTTTTCTTTTGACCATGAGAGCCATGCCAAAGCCAAACTTCACTAAGCTGTGTCACATTTCTGTTGATTGAATTTGATCCAAGAATATTCTGTACAGGTGGAAGATATATCCCATAAGGTAGGAATTATATGAAGCTACTGATTAAGATTTAAATGAATTTTACAGAACAAAAAAAGAAATTGATTGAGGTGAGAGATTGATAAATTATACGTACAACATATATTTGATGCAAAGAATGATAACTTGTTAAGCTGACTTTAGTGATTTTGCTCTTATTTTTGGAAACGAAAATGAACTTTACAGCAAACCTAAGATTGTATAAGGTATTTCAGCTAAAAATGCAGTGTTTCCAAATAATATCTAAACTCAGAACAGCATGGTAGAGATAGTTCATTAATTCTATGTTTAAATTTAAATTCTTTTTAGGAATTTAAAAAGAAAATTATTCTAAAATAACACTGTATGAATATTAGTAATTTGGACATTAATTCGTCATTTTAAACAAATTGCTAGTCAAAATCTGCAAATAATCGCAAGGAGCCTCATTATTGATAAAGAGATGTTGCTGTTTGCTTTGTGTGTAAAGTTATCTTTGTAAAATATCTCGTTTATTATAAAAAATGGACAGTTTTGGATTAGTTATTCATGCCACCCCTTTTCTTAAATGTGTTGGTTTGGATGCTTGTCATTGTAGCAGCCATGTTGGTTGAACTTAACAAAAAGTATTTAATGAATTCTCTTGTTATATCAACCATATTGTTATTTTATTCCCTATGGAATGATTGTGAACCACCTTTATTTTTTCAATTTATAACTTTGCATGTTTTTATCCCCTTCTCATTGAATTTGGGCAAATTGCTCCTCAGCCCTCTCCCCATAGAAATTCAACAGTTCTGAAGAAGAAGCTCTTTAAGTCCAACTTCATTCCAGCTTTAATCTCCTCAATTGGGTTTATCCATCTTATTTTATGACTAAATACCACTCTGTTTTGAAGTGAAATATTTTGAAGCTGTATAAACATTTATTTGTCAAAATGAAACATGGAAAAGCGTTAAGTAGCCTTCATGTTTGGATTCCTCTGGTACATGGACATTGTACTTTTATAGGTTAATAAATCAGATCTGAAGATCAGGTCATCAGATGAGGTCATTTGCAGTAATTGACCAGTAATGTTGATTTTTTGTAGCTTTTGATGATTCATAAAAAAAGGCATGCTGAAGAGAAATTATCTGCACTTTATTCTTTTTGAAGATAAAAAATCACATCGCTTCCTTTTTCAGATTAGTTATTTTTCACCCTATGAGAGAAATTTCTACATTTCCTTTTCATTTATACTTTGGCTTCTATAGCAATTAAATAGAATTATTCAACCTTCCTTTTCTTTATTATTAAATAGATTTAATTTGTTCATTTTTGTTTAAGTTATTGGTTTTAATTAAATACATGTGGCACCTTCTGTGTCCAAACCTAGTACCTTCCTGTTCTCCTGTCTATTGATTAAAAATCACTTTATGGCCATTAACCAAAGGGTTTCTGATATTGCTTGTTAGTTTCTAATCCTTTAAGTGCTTGCGTGTCTCACTAGGCCAGGCACTTACAGTAATTGCTTTCACACATGTCCCCTGTCTAAAGTACTTAGAACACCTTTAATTGAAAGGAAATGTTGAAATGTCTGAGCTAATCTGCTGTTGCCCTGGAAACACAGCATCACTAACAAATAGATGAGAAAATGAAGTTTATTTCATGAGTAAGTAAATGTGTGCAGTCCAGGTTTAAAATATTATGTGAATTCTGCTTTAAGTAAGTGGAACTGTACTTCATGTTTTTCTGACATTATTTACAGTTTGTTACAGGTGTTTTTGTTATCATCCCTGGTACAGTACGTTTAGTATAGATGAAAATTAGCTCTTTTATTATGAAAACTGCTTGCCTTTTGAAAGCTGCCGTATTTTTATATTATTAATTGTTTTTTGTCTTGGATTCATAAATGTTATTCAAGTTCCATTACAGTTTAACTATGAGTTATAGCTATATAGTATATTGCTAAAATAAACAGCTAATTTTGATGTAATTGCACAAAGCCACATTTATGCAACTACTGTTGGAAGCCAAATGTCTTAGTATTAAAACTTTCACCATAATAAACTACCAGGGTAGTGATCATTATACAGACATGTGTATGTTTGATTGCTATTAGGTTGATCCTGCATTAAATTTGTATTATGAATGAAGTGAAATTGTTCATACATTTAGAGTCTGCATTGCATCTTTCCCATGCTTTGAGATATAATATTGTGGTAGGCACTAAAGAACTGAGTAAAATTGCAGCTATTAGATAAATAATATTAATGTAATTTATTTTACAAGTGAGTCCTTAAAACCTCATAAAATGTTTTATTTGCATAGCAAAATTTATTACTCATTTATGAGGTATAGATAAGGTATGTACCTCGTGTTAAGAAGCTCAGATGTTCAGGGAAATTATAGATTTTAATTTTAAGAGAAAAAGGCAAAAGTCTAAATTTGATTTATAACTACAGTTCTGTCAGTTGCAATCTTTATTTTAAAACAATTGACCATGAACTGCTAAATAATTGCTTAAAACACCTATAAAAGATTTATGTAGAAATATTATTATGATAATGGCAGCCATCTTCAGTTAAAGAATACATTGCTACTCGCCTGTCATTTAGAGGAAGATGATTCTTCAGAAAACTCTCACTCTATATCTGTAGTACAGCATATAAGGAGATCTCTGGCAGATTTCTGCAGCTTTTTTTGATCAAACTAATATTTAAATCAAACCTGAAATAGGATGTATACTTACAAGTATTTTAATTTCATTTTACTAGCCTAGATTCTAGTCGTGGAAGCACCCCAGAGCAACCAACCAGTAATGGTGTGTCTAGAGTGGATAAGGTCCTCCAGGGAATGACCCCAGAGGCTGATAAGACAGACTCTTGGGACGTTAGTGCTGATTCATCAATATCAGGTGGAGGAAACGACCTAGGTGTAGGGGGCCCTAACGTCATAGCACCTGTTTCAACCACATCATTGGAATATTCTGAAGCTGGTACAACTGTTACTAATCTTGACAGCTGTGTGTATGGTGTGCCAGTACCAACCATGAATAGTGCGGACAGTTCATCACAGTTCCAGGTTGCTGGTCAATATCTCACAAATCCTTCTGGGTTCTTTACCCAGCGGCCGTACCCCCATATTGTTCCCACTCCTTCACAGCAGGGTGTAGGCTCACAGTTCTCAACTGGGGGCGGAGTCATTCAGGGTACCGGTATAAACCCAGGAGCCAGTTATCTGTACTCTCAGACAGGGGCACAGACTGGTTACCCTTTGGTACAGACTGTAAGGTACCCAACAAGCAATTCTCCAGCTAAGACTTCTAGTGAAACTGGTGGTGCTGTATCAACAGATCCCAGCCAAACTGGACCCATTCCAGATATATCTATACTAAGGCAGCCAGTAAGCTCATTTAGCAGTCCATATGGGACAACTGCATATTCTAGTGTTATACAACAAGGGCAAGGCCAGTCAGGATTCAACACAACATACCCTCAGCAGTACTCTACTGTCACATATGTTGCCAGCACTTCCGCACCCACTTCTACTTCCAGTGGATATACTGCTCAACAAAGTGGACAAGCGACATACCAATATCGTTACACTCAACAGAATAATATTCAAGGCACAGGATATGCATACAGCTTCCTCAATGCTCCTCCTCCAGCCTACTCACCTCGTACATACATAACCCAGATGAACAGTACTCCACCACCCAATACAGTTGCAGGCCAAACAAGTACATATCAGTTGACATCGTTAGTCCCTAACCAAGTAAATGCCACTGACAGTGGAATTATGACATCAGGTATTAATTTTAGATTTCTTAAAATTTATAAATGATAAACATGAAAGTTTGTGACTTTGAGAGGGCATGGCTGTCTGTGCCATATCTTTTTCACAGTTGCAAGGTTTCATGACTGGTAGACAATCTGTAAATTTTGTAGCAACACTGCCTGTACCCTATATTGGTATTATGAATGTAACTGTGATTGGATGAATTACAATGAAAACCCATTTAAGTGTTAGCGTGCCTTAGCATATAGTGCCTGCTAGTCAAAAATGTCTATTTCTCAGGCAATGTGGTTTTCCAATTAGGATCATGTTATATTTCTTTAAGAATGGGAATCTTTATCCAAGTTTTATCTTTGGTCATGATACCCCAAGGGATAGACAGACAAACAACACTCAAAAGAATGACATTGGTCTAAAAATTGGAAAACATATGCCAA
This sequence comes from Stichodactyla mertensii, assembly GCA_011800005.2. Classification (NCBI taxonomy): domain Eukaryota; kingdom Metazoa; phylum Cnidaria; class Anthozoa; order Actiniaria; family Stichodactylidae; genus Stichodactyla; species Stichodactyla mertensii. Next base: position 16,982 of record JAAAQI020182776.1, read on the forward strand.
ACTGCCTAAGCCGATTCATTGCGTATAACTAACTTTTATCTGTATTGCCTTTTCATAGTCGTCCAATATTCACCAACAATATCCACAAGTCCAAGTCCACCACAGTCTCCAGGTAAAGCTCAAGATACTGGCTTAAATAGTACATCACTACTAACCAATCGATCAGATGACACACAAGTAGTTGGGATGAGTGATGGAGTTATTGTAGCAGGAGGGGTCAATGTTAATAGAGGTCGTGGTAGAGGAGCACGTGGTGGTCGAGGAAGAGGAAGTGGGCGTGGTCGTAGATCAACTAGTGCTCCTCCCCCTGAATTGGACCATAATCTTGAGGTATGTTAGAAATATAAACAAGAGATTGAAATGATTATTTGTTATATGTTATAAATTACAAGTAGTAATGCCAGTGGTTCAAGACAGAATGTTTATAGCATGGTGTAATTTGTGCTACATTGTGTTACAGTTATGAAAATGTTTGGACATTGTTGTCCAACTGCCGTACAAATGCACAAACTTTTGAACAAATTTTCAATATGTTTTGATAAGTTTCTCCTTAAAAACAGCAAAGGCATTTTGAATTAGGGTTAAATAACAAGATTTTGGTTATATTTACAGAGACTAATTTGTAATTCAAGTCGATAAGTTAGTACGCTGGTACAGCAGTCAGACAACAATGTCCGAACTTTTTTTATAATTTATACCACATGATGGTTAGGGGCCAACCAGTTAATTTAATTGTTCCAGAATGTTGGTACCCCTGTTGCTATTAATAACCTTTATTCATCTGGGAATAATGTTATCCCATTTCAGACCTCCTGTCAATCACTTGAGAATAAGATTTTTGTTTGAGGTTCATCCATGTTAATGTATCTTCTCAAGCATTACCAAGAATCAAATAAAGAATAGCATTTGATTCTGTTGCTTTTATGCCACAGCGTATATTTGTCTGGGACCTAGATGAGACAATAATTATCTTCCATTCACTTCTCACTGGATCATTTGCTTCAAAGTTTGGCAAGGTACCTGTGTTCTACTTAACAAAGTGACATCTGGTTTTATGTGTCTGTCTCATTTTGATGAAGATAAATTGTATCAAGAGTTTGTCAAAGTAGTGCGGATTCACGAGCTCCTCAAAATTATTGTAAAATGATGAGCCAATGACTGTTATGGGATTGTATGAAAGAAGTGTATTACAGTATGGTGCTAAATGATTATTTATCTGTGATGTTACAGGATGCTCCATCCAGTGTCTCTCTTGGTCTTCGCATGGAAGAAATGATCTTTAATCTTGCAGATACACACTTGTTTTTTAATGATTTAGAGGTAAAAACATGCTTTACAGCTTTGCCATAATCAAAATTATAATTCTGTGTTCAAAATGTCTTAGGGACCATTTGTAATTTATTTATGGGTTGGGGGCTATGGGGATTTCAAATTTTGAGAGAAAAATTTCTTAACAGAACAAACCTGATATTTTTGGATGCCCCCCGCCCCAACATGCATATTTTTATTTGGTATTAAATTTCAATTGAATGAATATTTTCGATGGCCCCCCCCTAAATGTTTTCAATAAAAATTGTTGGCCCCCCTCAAATCCCCATAAACCCCCCCAACCCATAAATTCTGAATGGTCCCTTACATACATTCCCCATAAATTGCAGGATTGTGATCAGGTCCATATTGATGACGTTGCTGCTGATGATAATGGTCTTGATTTAAGGTAACTGTTAGCATACTCAGCTTCTACTGTCCTTTGAACATTTTGTTCCACTTCTCCAGGGTTTTTCCTTCTCATGTACTTTGGGAAAATTTTCCCCTTTTCTGGTTTCCCTCCTTCCAAGAAAAATCATCAACATAAAATTCCTAATTCAATCAGAGAACAATAGCTAAAACTTTCAAACCTGCAAACTTGGCTCAGTCAGTTTTCTGGCCCTCCTTTCCTCTGGTCCAGCTGCCCTTCCTCCGATTCTTGGATCCACTCCTGGTTTCACATGCTTATCATCACCACTGTTTCTGAATACAGTTTTGTTTTATTTACCTTTTTCTGTTTTTATTTTATTTCTCCAGTACATATAATTTTGAGGGAGATGGATTTCATGCTGCTGCAACATCTGCTACACTTTGTATGGCAACGGGTGTTCGAGGTGGTGTGGACTGGATGAGAAAACTTGCATATCGATACAGAAAGATAAAAGAAGTTTATAACAGCTTTAGAAATAATGTTGGAGGTAAGGCAACTCTGAATATCTAACTATTAATAAGGAAGATAAACCTAATGGTTTTTAGTTAATAACCAAAATCTCAAAAAAGTTTTTCCTTGCTAGATAAGTGATTGACTTGTAGTAATATAGCCAAACAGAATCCCTTGGGAAAGCAGTATGTTTTGTGGTCCCTCGACCACTGATGTTTCCCTCAGCGGAAACATCAGCAGTCTTGGGACCACAAAACGTACTGTTTCCCTTGGTCCCAGTAAATAAGTGTTAATTGTTAAAATGGTTGGTACTTTAGAGCAGAGTGGGAAACGGCATGGCAAATTAATTTTAGCCATACCATAGAAGTACCATATTTTACTGTAAAAGTAAGCGTGTGTTGTGATTGGATAATTCACCCAAAAACAATGGGAAGCCATTTCAGTGTTAGGGCACGCTGTACCATGTATGTGCTGTAAGACAGTACTGTAAGTTTCCCATTCATAACAAAAACAGCTCTAATATCACAGTGGCATTGTTTGTGAACATAACATCCACCTATATATTTTGAAGGAGATGTTTTATCAGTGAGTCTATGAAAATAGGCTGGCTTTGTAGACTTGGCTTATTTATTGATATTTCTGTTAATTACAGGTTTACTTGGCCCTGCAAAACGGGAAACATGGTTGCAATTACGAATGGAGCTTGAATCTTTAACTGACTCATGGCTGACTCTAGCTTTGAAGGCACTCACTCTTATTCACTCAAGGTAAGAAATTAAAAACAATCAACTGTCAAAAAGTCAAATTTAACTGCAAACAAAGGTATGACCTATGTGGAAATTTGACTTGAGTTTGTTTGCTTTTTCTTTGTCACAGCAAAGTTTGAAGGCAGAGAGAAAAATAAAACAATTCTAAATAATACTTTATTGAAACACTTCCTCTTATCTACCATTCACTTTTCTCCCACCTCAGAATAAAAGAACTTTCTCAACACCTCTCATCATCAGAATTGGGATTAGAATTGGAGTCATAAGTAGTTCATGCATGTGAAAACTGCTTGTGCTTCTCTCTCTTCTGAGGGCCTAGAGAAAGTTTTGTGATTGTGATTTAAATATTCTGGTTCTCATTTTCATAGGGATCAGAAGAAAATGGAATCCTTGTGATTTCAATTATGTCTCCATTTTCTGGTTTTCACTTTGCCACTTTGTCTAGTTCCAATGCAAGTGAAAAACCAAATTTAAGCAAAGAACAATTTGTGATAAAGTCCTCCTGAATTGTCTCAATATTTATTTATATTTAACATGTATCCTTTAATACTTATGTGAAGTCTAAATATCAACTGTTCTCAAGTAGCCAAAGGAAGTAAGAAGAGCCTGTATCCTAACCCACTTGAAGACTTAGAACTGCTTAATTTCTCCTTTCCTTTGACCAAATTTTACCGCCATAATTTAATTAGTGTTCATATATTTGATTTCAGACCCAATTGCTTAAACATCTTAGTCACTACTACACAGTTATGTCCAGCTTTAGCCAAATGTTTGCTCTATGGCCTAGGTGGTCTCTTTCCTATTGAAAATATATACAGTGCTGCTAAAATTGGTAAGCAAATTTTGACATTGTCCCAATGACTGTCTCAACTGATGTAGTAATGGATTTATTAAGCCATTAATATTAATCCACAATGGCTGCCAAATATATTAATTAATTTTAATGTTTTAACTATATGTAATTTTGTAACTTGTGTTTTCAAAAAAGAGTACTGATATACATTCTACTCACTCAGTGTGAAGTCCAAGTGTTGGACCCATGCTTAAAAATAGATTTCTAAACATAAGATAAGAATTTCCTAAATTTTCAAAATGTAATAAAACAATTATTGAATTTGGTGTTTGATGTTGTAAATTATCATGATTCTCTGTTTTTTCTCTGCAAACATTAATCAAGGTTTTAAAATTTTGATCTTACTGTGCTTTTGTTTTTCAAGGTAAAGAAAGCTGCTTTGAACGCATAGCAAATCGCTTTGGGAAAAAATGTACATACATTGTAGTGGGTGACGGCAGAGATGAGGAAGCTGCAAGCAAACAGGTTAGTAAACATTGTTTTTATCCATTCACTAAGAGTTGAAAAGACAATAACAGGATGGCAGCCATGTTGGTGTTTCAAAGAAAAGAGAACCAAATCAGAAATATTCTGTTAATGGTATGTCAACTTGATTGCTATGGTGTTGCACAAATATGCTCTAAAATCTGATATGCTTATGTTGGAGTGGTATACAAAAATTGTATGCAGTGGTTTTCTTTCACTTTATGTGGTAGCATTGCATTGGATAGATGGGTGCATGATGAAGTGTTTTGTTTTGGTCAATTGTCATTTGAATTTCCAAAAGTTTATTGGATCATCCAACATGCAATGACAGAACTTTCTTGTTAAGGAGGCTTGAAAGGGTTTTTGAACTGGCATATAGGCTAACAAAAATAACCCTGAAAAACTTTATATGGTTAATATATGACAGTAAGTTGACCCAGAAGACCAAAGACCATAGAGTAAAGATTAGAATGAAAATGAAAATATGACGTTGCTATGACAATTATAGAACACTTCAAATGTGAGCAAAGTTTTCATTTAAAAATTCATAGCTCAAAAACTGTTTGGTAAAAAACTTTTAAAATTGGTTTATTTCAACTTTATAAATCATTCTTTGGTTTGAACAAAAAAAATTCTGTATGGGAAATTCTTAAAAATCAGTGAAGTTTATTTTAGGATGTTCCCTATTACAAAATTTTTAAATTTTTTCTTAGCACTTACGATCCCTTAAATAAAATTTACATGCAAAGTTTAAAGAAATTTTACCGTCCAGTTTTTGAGTTATATTAGTTTGAATGTAAGATTTTTTTGGGAAAAATTTTTATTTTGCAAGTTCAAATAATTTTGAACACATCATTAAGAGCGCACACACAAAAACTGTTTTGAGCCTCCTTAAAATGGTTGGCACATTAACATCACAATGGCAATGTTCATGAACACTATGTAGACCTTATCTGCTAAGCTGTTTCAGACCACTTGCAAGCAGCTCCCTTGAGAATAAAACAATTTGTCTTTGTCTTGGGAGTGGGTTGCCTGTTGTGCCTTTTAGGGGTTGAAACCAGATCGGTACCACTTTGGGGATTTTGGATAAAAATGTCTTCAAAAAAAACTAAAACAACCACCATAATAATAGACAGTAACATTATTAGAGTGTATCTGTGTTTGCCACTAAATGTAATAATGACATACTGCTATTTTTGGTAGCTCTTAGAGGTAAAACAATTTGTTACCATGCCCATCAGGATGAGACTTGGGTCCCTTTTAGGGGTCATTTTCAAAATTTCTGAGAAGTACCCCGCCCCCTTTTATATATATTTATATATATATATATATATACATACACAGCCTTTTGCAAAAATTATGGCCGCTTTTAATATATATACATATATATCAAATAAATATTAGAAATTATGGTATG
>JAAAQI020182887.1:0-22652 GCA_011800005.2 Stichodactyla mertensii
AGTTAGATCTGAAAAGATCCACCATATACCGGCAGTTTTGTTGTTGGTTCGCCCTTAGTATTATATATTTTTTCCATAAAATTGATTGAAAAGTTACTACGAGTGACATCTCTCTAAAATCGATCGATAGTCACGTTAAACGTGTTATATACATAGTATAGCATGTAAAATTCGTCAAACTTTTGCAAAAGAACTGAAGTAAATAAGCAATTAACTTTTTTCCACTTCCACATGCTAGGGTACCCCTCCAGAGTACAACGTGTCAGCGGTGGCCGTCCCTACAGCTCTCTACTGGGGTGGAAAAGACTTGCTTGCCGATCCAAAAGATGTCAAATCACTAATGAAAAAACTACCGCGTAAACTGTATGACAAATATATCCCTCCCTGGGCGCATTTGGATTTTATTTGGGCTCTTGACTCCGCAGAACTTGTCTATGAAGACATCATTAAACATATAAGATCAAAAGAGATGGAAGACTTGTCATAACCAAAACCCTTCAGACCACCTCAGTCGATGGACCGCTTACTGCACATTGAACGAAAATATATGCCGGTCGATATCAATATCACATTTATCGACCAGTGATTGTACCTCTACTTTATATGACATACACTTTTATAAAGGATATTCTTTATTTCTTATAATTAAAGGAAGAAAATTTTATTATAGTTTGTTAACGAAATTTCTTATTTCTGTTGATTAATTTCCATATTAGTAATTTGGAAAGAAAGAAATCGCGTTTAAGGGAATGAAACATGGTTTGGGAACACCGATGTTTCTCTTCATACAACAGGGACCCCAAAGCAACAAGGGGAAAGATAAAGGCGGGGTACGTAGGAGGCCGGACAACCCCTCCCCCCACCCCATCGCCAGCTTTACATTGATAGGTACATAAAACAGATCGCTTTGAAATGCAAAGGAATATTTATTTCAAACAACACAAACAACATACAAGAACCGATAAATATAAATTATTAATATACATATCACTAAGAAATAATACACTTTGAAATAAGGTGTGTATAAAAACGTTTCCTTCCTGTTGGGCTCCCTGTGTTATACGCGGCAGCAATATGTTTGGGCAGCAGACCCTCTTAAAATTAGGTAATAACTTCGTATATAATTCAGACAGTGTCTTCTGCTCATATGTTTATTGGAAAGACATATATTACACTAATACATGTAGTGTGTCTCTGAGCCAAGATAAAAAATTTTCGTTCTCAACTGCGTTGTTCTTTTTGAGAAAAACAATTAAAATGGAAAGAGAAAAAAGGACGTATGTGGGATTAAACTAGTGGAACTACATGGACAAAAGACGAAGAAATCGTATTCAAGGGTCGTGGGCATCGCAAGCAAGAGTCAAACAGACTCAAAGACCAGAAAACAAACTAAGTGAGACCACAAGCCAACCTCGAAAACAACACCAAAAGTTTGTTTTCCAAGCTGATGTTGTAAACACGACAAAAAAAGCTCCTCCAGAGAGAATAATCACAGAGGAAGGGAGCCATGAACTCAGCTCAGGGCCAAATGGAGTCTCTGTAGTTGAATTTGTACCCAATTTTTTGAGTAAAGATGAGAGGGAATGGATATTTGAACAACTGGAAGATGAGATCCCTTGGGAAGAAAAAAAGATCAAAATCAGAGGTAAAGAATGATAAATTGTTTTATCCCACACCATAGAAAATACAGCCAATCAGAATGCAGGAAAGTCATTGTACATTCGTCAGTATTCCACTCTTCCTTCCCATCATGCATTTGTATTTTCTATGGTGTGGGATAAAATAGTTATACAATGCTTTCTTGTGGCACACCATGGAATATTCTGCTTGTCATTTGTATTTTCTTTGTGTGACACACTTGTCTAAAGGCTTGTTATACAAAGAAAATACAATGATGCATGGAATATTCCATAGTGTGCCATGAGATAGCATTGTATAAATAACTTATGTACTGTAAAAGGCAAAAAGTAAGCTCATACCATGCAGTATTCACTCTAGTTTCACAAGAAAAATATAAGGAAAAACATTGATGTCTTTTTGACTGGAAAAACATATATTTCCATTACTGCAGTTTTACATATTCTGTGAACTTAGACATTCCAACAGCTAGTTGTGAAATGGCTTTTTTACTGCTGTCAATCAAAACTAATTAGTCAGTACCTTTTATGTTTTCAATTGAGGGTAGTGAAAAAGCCACTTCACAACTAGCCACTGGAATATGTCACTCTTTTCAACAACATATTATTGTCATTTGATGTTTTTCTAATAAACTCATATGACCAGTTACAGTTGAGCACAAACAATAAATCCATGAAGTAAAACTGAATAGTTACTAACTAATAGTCTCTATTTAGTCACTATCACTCAACCAGAACAATTCACAGGAGATTTCCCCATTGCAAGCAAGGTTGCAGGCAGCATTGCATCGTGTATCCAAGCCTAAACTAGTGAATAACATTACCCTGCTATAACATTACCCTGCTATGGCTTATTTCTGTGTTTTCACTATACTTCAGGTGAATTTCATACACAGCCTAGATTGACAGCATGGTTTGGTGATTTCCCTTACACATACTCTGGGCTCACCCTGCAGCCATATCAGGTGATTGGGCTAATTGTTGGGGTAATTCAATTAAAAAATAACATTAGCCAGTTGTCAGAAAGTAAAAGGGTGTGTCTATCTGATAATAGGTTTAAAACAAAGTGTGAGTTACCATTGTTTGCATTTCAATAAATATTAATTGCCAATCCCCCATTCTTAACTTTCTGACCACAGTCTCTTATTATACATTTTACTCACTATTTCACAACAGATTAGCTAGCAACATACAGCCAATCCTTGATAGTGTGTGTGCACTGGATATTATCTGCAAAGAATAATCCAATAATGGATTTACCATGTCACTCTTTTTACTATTTGATTTGTTATATTTCAGTGGTCTCCAGTTCTTAATATTCTCAGAGACAAAATCTTCAGTTATTGTGGATTGAAATTTAACTCCATGTTGGCCAACTTTTATAGAGATGACAAGGATAGTGTGGTAAGACTGCAAAAAGAGTCTTGTCCTGTTTTGGTAACACTTTATTTACAACTTAAAACAATTTTTCCATGGAATCCACAACATATTTCAAGTAGAAAAAGCATAAAAAATTTTTCAATTGTTCTATAATTTTATTTTATTGTTATATTTTTTCAGGATTGGCATTCTGATGATGAGCCGTCCCTTGGTTCCCACCCAGTGATTGCTTCTTTGTCATTTGGTGATACAAGGAACTTTGAACTTCGTAAGAAACCATCCCAGGTGTGTAGCCTTCTGGAACTATTGTTCCAACCTGAATTATGCTAGGAAAGGCCAATAAAGACAATTCCTAAATGCCTATTTACATAAGAATTCTTTTCTGTGATAAGCACTGCTATTTTAGCTGCAATTTGAGCTGTGATGCAATGCATCTGTCTGTAAACTATTAGCAATTGTGAGGCACAATGGAGGGCACTTGTATATAGTTAAGGTGACTGCGTGATGCAGTTATGCCCAACTGTTGATTTGTTCAGACTGACTGCAGTGTAACTGCGTGATGCAGTTCGTACGTTCAAACCCATACGATCGACCCAGCTCACCATAGTCTCCAGTAGCTCAGTGGTTAGAGCATCCGACTAGAATGCGGAGGGTCATGGGTTCAATTCCCATCTGGGGCTCAGATTTTTTCTGAGCTCCTTATGGTTTATTATCATCCTGTGTTTATTCTTTAAATATTTCTATTACATATTCTTGATCAATTGTGAGGCAATTTTCTAAATTGATGTTGCCAATGAATCACTTTTTGTTTCAAACATGTTTGAATTTAGTGCAATTTTGTGGTGATTTGCACTCAAATTGCCACTCATGTTTATGCATGTGATTTTTGATTGCAAGTGAATCACAACCAGAATCGCAGAAAAAATCATCACTACTGTAGTTGTGGGTTTGACTGTAAAAGTAGATTTTGTATGACTGGGAAAAGCTTGCATCAAGAACATGGTCATACAATTGTCAATGCATGGCAGAGCATGTCAAAATTTTAGAGAGCATTACAGTTGCAGTAAAGCAAGTTTATGGCACCAATCTTGCTGCAAGCCCTTTACAGTCATGAACTTGCCATCATGTATGAGAAAAGTTGGTTTGCTCTATCCTGTTTAAATTTTATTTTGAACTTTAGGGTGAAGATGTCTCTCTTGTTCAACACATCAAGATTCCTCTACCCAGTGGAAGTCTACTCATAATGAAGGGAGCAACACAAGAGGACTGGCAGGTAAAGACAATGATATTGAAGTTTTGTTTTCATTCACTGTGCAGACAATCAAACCATGAACACTTTCCATTTTTTCTACATTTTCTAAAACACACAAACCATGTGAGAGAAAGTATTGAAAAGCTTCTTTTAAAAACTTACAAAGCATTAACTTCAGATGTTGATTATGATTGCTGTTAATGTGGGGTATGTCAGCTTGGGCATAACTCATGTTTTTCCATTTCAAATCCCCTGGGTTTTATTTCTTTGCTTGATGGTAATGTTTGAGAAGATACATTAAGTACCTCAAACAAAGAATCTTATTCTCAAGAAGTTTGAAATGGAAAAACATTACATCATAGCAGAATAGGTCTAATGTTTGGGGAGAAAGGAAGGTGGAGATGCTACAACACTGAAGAAACATAACTAAAGTATAGGGGAATATAACTGTAGTAGAAACTTTTTTAAAAGCTAGGCATGGCAAGGAATGACCACTATTTTATAAAGTGGATTTATTCAATTGATGTCTTCATTTCAGTTGACCCGTTCAGCTTGGGCATAATGTTGTCCCATTTTGGATTGTTTGTAATTCGCTTGGACATAGTTTCTTTGTTTCGTTGTAATGCTTAAGGTAAATTATGTGGATTGACCAGAAACAAAGAATCTTATTCTGCCAAGGACACATGGTCTAAACTGAAATGGGAAAACATGCCCAAGTGGAATGACTCTATTTTGTTCGTTTTTCTTTGCATCTCTTTTTTACATTTTCTTTTACTACACACGCATGCTCAAGTGATGAAAAAGTGTCGTAAGATATGCTATATTCCGGTATATTTGATTTGGATTTAGCTTGATGGTATGTGAACTTGGAAATTAAATAAAAATCTCGCTTGATAAGATAAATGCAAATCAAATATAGCAATTTTTAAGACCCATGGTCTCACTTTTTGACCCCTTTAGAGGATGCACTTAGTGCAGTAGTCTGGAACTCTTGATGCATTTATACCATTTTTATGATGTCTTTAAATAAATAAACAGTTATTCTTATCTTTTGTTTCAGCATCGAGTGCCTAAAGAATATCACCATCGCGATCCACGAATTAACTTAACATTTCGAAACATATCTCCATCATAACTGGGAATAGTGCTTTAAAACAAGTCACTTTACAACAGGTAAATTTAAACTGAACAGTTTTGAGATACTACATGAAAAAGTAAGGTTTTGGTGTAAAATCCAGTCGTAGAAGTGCTGACTAAAACACTTCTTTGTCTTTGGTGGCCTTTGGACACTCATGACTTGCAAAGCACTGGGGCCTTCAGCCGTTAAAACTTCTGAAGAGAAATGCTGCAAATTGGCGCTGGACACGGAATGGACAACTACTCCCTCCACAATCGCTTGCGCATGCGAATTTTGTCGCCCCACCTCGTCAAACTTCAAATGAGAGAGATCAAAATATCGAAGCGTTTATTGCTTGATTTAGATCAAAAAACAATATATTGATATCTTATTTTGAAATATTTTTAAAAAGGTGCTTGGGTTTTTTCATTTTCGACATGTTTAGATAACTGCGCAATCGTGGGAAAATCTGAAAATGCAAGGGCATTAGTAATAAATACCTCTTATTAACCAAGCGCGAGGGGCGTACCGTACGTTCTGGACCAAGTTTTTTTCCACCGCTGTAAGAGCCAAGCGCTTAGCGCGCCGGTCATAACAAACGTGGAAAAAAAAGGAGATTCCATAATTTACGAACGGACCGAACAAGCGAGGTTAAAAAGACGTTTATTATATGGCAAGGTGAACACAAAAATAAGGTTGATGGTTCGTAACGTAAGTTATAGACTGCAAATTGACCAATTAGAGCGCGTTTGCCATTGTTTATTTCTACAAATTCTTTGCGTTCTCCACAAGTTTCTCTTAACTGTGGCCCAACATATTTTCCTTCGTAGGAATTGCGGAATTCAAGGCTTTTTCTGTCTTAAAATTTTCGCGATTCATGACGGATGCATAACATTATTATTCTCCAGTAAAGAACCACATGTCGGACATCGAGGATTTTGAGTTGATGTTATTTTTCGCGTCCTTGGAGAAGAAGGCCTTGGCAAAAATGATGAACCGTTTGTATCACGTGACTCGCCCCATACTGCCTCGATGTTTAGTCTCTGCGGGGGATTGGGGTTGATCCTCTTTGACTTGAAAAATGCAACAATTTGTCGGGAGATGTGTGCCAAAGCCTCGCGGGCCTAAAAGATAAATAAAGATCATTCTATAAATTTCAAAGCTAGAAACTCGCTCCTCTTGTGCGACTTTTATGCTTCCGTCAGTTTTGTTTATGACTCACGCGTGCATCCATAACTTGATGAACGCTCGCTGGGTGTTAATGCATACCGTACCGTGTGCGTGCCGTAATTCAGTAAAGTACGTTTCCCACTCATACGAAAATCGCTCTATCTAATGCAGTAACACTGAAGCCTGGTTCACACTAGCGTCGTAATCGTAAGCAACGTACGCAGACTCAATAGCGTACTGCTCATTAACAGTGTTTGTCTTTTTACACACATCAGTGATAAATACGCTATTGAGTCTGGGTACGTTGCTTACGATTACGATTACGACGCTAGTGTGAACAAGGCTTAAAAGGGCTTCCCATTGTTTTCGTGTTAATCCTCCGTTCACAACGCGTAGTTACGGCTACAGTAAAGTACGGTACAACTACGTCGCGCGTCGTGTTGGATATTTCATATATAATTTAAAGACTTACAGCAGAAACGTTCCTCTCGTGGTTGTGGTAGTGTTTTCTTAGCGCTACAAAATACGTATTTTCTCTCCGGAGGGCTTTACTGTCGCGTGCCCGTGGGGTTTTACGCCTCGAGTTGAGCAATTCTTCCTGAAACGTGTAAATAAATGAAAAAAGAAACTTAGCCACATTTTGATTGAATGACTTAAAAAAATTCCTTGTGTACAGATCATGTTAAAACTCAGTAGACCCTGGTTTGGCCGTAATGTTTCGCATTTCGGATCACGTATCATTCCCTTGGGTTTTGTTTCTTTGTTTCTCGGAAACGCTTGAGAAGATGCGTCAATATGGATGAGCCTCAAAGAAAGAATTGTATTCCCAGACACGTGGTCTGAAAAGGGACAACATTACGGACCAAACCAAGGAGGTCTCTTATCGTCCTTTTAGGGTTTAAATCTAGAAATAAATGCCCACAAATACTTTTTAATCCAGTTTTCATCTCGTTCTTACCATACAGGTAAAATCTGCCGGCCCTACACCTGCCACAATAATGGACAGCGGTAGTGTTGAAATCTCCGCCAGTTTATCTATGATTGCGTCAACGTCATTGGCCACACCATCCATGATCACCAAGGCAACCACGTAATACTGAGACTCCTGGGATACTTCTGTCTTGGAGTAGTCCGCTATCCTATCGATGACGGGCGCAAGGTACGTCGGGCCGCCGAGTCGAATAGTTGGTAAAAGATTTGAGTAGACGTTTATTAAAGTCTAAGAAGGAGAAAATTCGTAGAATATTAGTTTAGTCAGAGAAGTAGACCAAAACTGATCAATTAACATCTCTGTCGACCAATTAAACTCGCGCTTTTTTTAGTTAATTACCTCAACCCCTTCGACATCCGGGTCTTCCTCTTGTTGGTTGATCGCAAAGCAGTATGGGCCAGGAATGTTCTTAGCACCGAAGCCAAACGAAGGGATTTTCTTCACTTGGTCGTAGTAAGTCAGGATTGGACCAAACGCTTCTATGGCTCGAATATATTCATTCTGAAAAAAATTTAAACGAAAACACATCTAAAAAAATGAAATAGGGTAATTGAAATATCCTTCGCTTCGATTTAAATTCTTGCTTTTTACTGGGCTACCTAAGGTACCATATCAATGTATCTTCTCAAGCGTTACCATTAAACAAAGGAAAAAGTCACAAAGAAATAACACGTGACCTGTAATGGGAAAACAACGAGTAAGGTCTATTCAATTCCATCTTCAGCCACCCTGACTGCCATGAGTTCTTGTTAGATAAAGAACTCATTAATAAAACATCAGTGTTTTATTACTCACTAAAAACAAATTTAGCATACTTTTCACGTGTTCAATAGCCCACTTTCGATATATGGTTGAGTGATTACACACAATAAGAACCGAATCGGGGCTCCGGGGAATAACAATGAAATAATCGTAAGATCGAGTATGTTATGTTTCTTCAAGCAACATAACATACTCAAGAAACAAAAAACATAATCAATCTAATCATTTACCAAGCAAATAACATCGAAATAATCGTAATTATTCTTTTATTTCCCGGGAGCCTCGACTCAGATCTTATTGTGTGCGATCACTGAACCATTTATCGAAAGTGAGTTATTAGAACACGTGAAGCGATATTTTGTTTCTTATGATCGACTTTTACCGTTCACAAGTAAAACCGGGCTTCAAAACTAGTCAGTTTCTTTCACAGAAAAATATATTTAATTTTTTCCCCGATTTTAGTGGAGGAAAATTACCAATACCGCCAAAAATGAGTCCACGCGAGTATTAAATGTCTTTAAATGTATTGCACCTAACTTAATTAGCTTAAATAGATTAAAACGAACCGTCAGGGAAGATATAGATGGGTCTGGAGACCTCTAGGATGAGACAAACCTTGGAATAAACTCACCCAAACTTCCCTCGTGTTTACACCAGGCTATGTAAACACGGCAAGCGTTTTCTATTTATTTGATGTAAGGCCGAGGGAGGAAAGTTTATTGCGCAAAGAGACCAGAGATTCACAGTTATGTATTTCACTTAGTAATGGAAATTCCATAATTTGACCCCACTATAACTGAAACTTTTTTCTAAAAGTCCTTTTCAATTTTTTTTCGCGGCTTGGGTTGTGATTTGTCAAAAGGACTTTTCCCACCCGCGTCGCGCCAAAAATTACCGGTGGATTTTTCGACCGGTGACGTAAAAGCAAACTGACCAATAGAAAACAAGGATTGATGAACATGTCAAAGGCGCTCGTGTTCAAAGGCTTGTTAACGTTTACAATTTCTTCTTTACACTGGATACAAAAAGACGCTTCGCTTTGCTCGCTCCTAAACAAACAGAGAGGTCGACTTGTCTCAAGTCTAGTCTGGTGCCAGATTTTTTATTATTCTAAACATTACTTTCTTATTCGAGGGCTACCCCTGAAGCGCTCACGTCTCGTCACTTCTCCCTTCACAAGGCAGCCTCCCAGTAAACACCTTTAGAAATCTTCCACACTCTCAAAAATAGCATTTTGAACTAAAAAACCGTTCAAAAAAATCGAATATCTATGCAACCTTCATCAGTTCGAACACTAAAATGGACAACCAACTTCATCTTCGTCCCGCCAAGGAAGAAGACTTCGAGCAAATTCTCGAAATGTCACAAGGCATTTACGATGGCAAAGACTATCTACCCAAGGTGTTCCACGGTTGGATTAAAACTCCTAACACGTTTGTTCTTGTAGGAGAATTAGTAGGTAAAGTGATTGCTCTACAGTAGCAACTATCGTGGCTGACCGCGTGTCAGCTTCACGCAAGGTATTCGGGTCCACCCGGGCTATCGTGGTCGTGGTTTTGGTTATCAAATGGTGACAGCTGTAGAGCATTTTTTACCCAAATGCGACCTAAACTCAGGTAAAAAAATACTACACAACTTCAAATATGACAAGAATGGCCATGGCAGAAAAATTTCGTGACAATACTATTACTAAGTTTGATGTGCACGAGCTTCAAATAACCACTAGCTCATATCTACTTACTCAAAAGATAAGACAAACGTACAAATCCGAAGTAGATGTATCTAATATTGAACTAGTGGGATATTCCAAGAAAAAGGCAGGACAAGCCATCTTGAATGAACATAATATCGAGTCTCTTTTTCGCTAAAAGAATCCTGATAACTAACGAATGGGTTCCTTTACGAAGCGAAACAATCAAATATTGAATTAATATTCCAAGAAAACGATAAAACATTTGGTGATTGTAAGATGAATGAATTGAATTTCAAAACGCCCAGGTCATTTAGCCATGGCTGTCTTTGTCCAAGAGTTAGTGGGGTAATGTGGTGCTGTACGATATACACAGCCGATTTGAAACTGTTCCAACTTCATCTGATACGGCAAATATTAAGCGCTGAACAGGCAATTGGAAAGGAGTTCGGTTTTTGCTTGATTTTCCCAAAATGTTTGTCATTTGAAGGTAAAAAGGCTTTGGAAGAAGTGCTCTTAGAACTAGAAGTGGCAATTCCTATACAGAGTACAAGTGGAGTGTTATATGAAACCATTTTATAAACTAGTTTTCGTTTAAGCAAAGGTTCTGATACTAAAATCACAAGTGTAAACAGAATGATTCGATTACCATGATTCATTATTCCTAAACATTTTTATCTCAACAATTCATAATTCATTTTCAATTTTTTCTCATTATTCGTTATTCCTTTTTTGGCATATTAGGCGTCTACTTATCACATACTTATTAGTCAAAAAGACTGTTACCGTCAAGCGACAGAGGCGATAGGAGACAGGTCATTCCAAGACCTGGGTCTGCGTAAATAGAACAATATTCTGTCATTAGGTTAATATTGAGACATTCAGTGCTGCTGGCAGCCAAAACAAGCCATTTTTAGCACTTTTAGTTCTTGTCATTTACATCTTTTGTTCATAAGATGGTTTTGGAATGACCTATCTGCAGTGATGAGTAACGTTTTTGGACATTCCTAGGTGCGTGTGCGTGTAAGGTAGTCGAGTTGTGGCTGGCGTACACTGTCATCGCATCGCCTCTCACCACTGTACGTCCAGTGGTTTGGGTCGCTGGTTCGAACCCCGTGGATGCCACATGTGAGTAGAGTTTGTTAGATGTGTTGTTCCCTCCCTTGCCAAAAAGGTTTTCCTTCTTCGGCTTTCTTCCCTCTGTAAAAATCAACATGTGAGTTGAATATTGTGTGCTGTAAATATTGAATGTAGTGGTAGTGAGTGTGGAGCGAACCTTGCGGAAGAGCCCCTCACCGAGAGTGATGGTTGTAAAATATACGTTATAATATATGCTTTGCACGCAACTCTAACAACCCTGTGTGAGCAACGGAGAAAAGGCTTCGTTCCGCGATTGAATAAAGCATTTAATTGTTACCAAAGCATGTTAAATCTTTGTCAGTACTTACTCTTTCTTGCACCACACAGTGTAGGGAGTTCATAGAAGATGGCTCCCCATTGGATAAGGTAAAATCCAAAGCGCAAGCCATTCGTATTTTGCATCCTCCGCGTATGTAATCAAGAAGACTAAAGATGCGGTCGACGTGGCAGTGAAGCACTCGTATCGAGCCTGAACTTGTGACCCGTTTGTTGTTCTTTCCTGGTTTCTGTGGCTTTTCTAGGTTCAAAACTTTTACAGTTCTGTAATTAAAAGTTAAAGCAAATGGAAATATAAACATGTAGTATAGCTTGCGCTGATGGAGCGGTTTTCGTATGAGTGAAAAACGTACGGCACTGACTTACAGCACGTACACAGTACGGTATGCAGTAAAACTGAAATGGCTTCCCATAGTGTTCGTGTGAATTATCCAATTACAACGCGTAGTTACGGTTGCAGTAAAATATAGGAAGTACGAAAAAGGTATGGATACGAATTTTCCGTTTCGTTTCAAACGCGTACAAATTCCGCTCTGTCACACAGAAAACAGAGGGCACGCTACAGAATTTTACCGTGCCGTGTCGTCTTCTATTTGCGCATGTAAAATGTGAGTGTGTTCCAACACGAGTAGGTTCTCGTCTAACGCCGCGACCCGCACAGGTTTCATAAAATACTTTTTTGTATCATGGTAGAACAACTTTTCGCAGATAAGAGCTATGGTAATGATTAAAATGACAGTGAATTTAACGCTTTTCTCATTAAAGTAGGATTGAGATTTTTACCTACGTTTTTAGCCTTCAAAAGCTGAATTAATCAAGTAACGATAGGTAGAAGGTGTGTTTAATGTTGTTTTTCTGAACTACAGTCTTACCTTTCCAACACACTACGGACGTCAAATTTGCATCGTCCAATCAAAGTGTGCGCGCCGTTATTGGAATACTGCCAACAAGAGATTTGCGCTTCCTTGTCAACGTCTTCATTACAAAGCTTTTGTAGATACAACTCGAATGGAGCCCATCTGCAACATCACAAATCAGAATCATGAATTTCTAGGAACACATTAGATGCGCGCATTGATAAAGCGCAGTTTTCGTATGCCTGTGAAAAGCTCATGGCACGAACACGGACGTGACACGGTCAAGGCATGGCAAGGCAAGTCAAAATTCTAGAAAACATCACGGTCACGGCAAGGCACGCTTACGGCACCGAACTTGCCGCGAGCTTTTCAGTCATACGAAATCTGCTCTAACTGGATAATAAACAAGCGAAACAATGGATGTGTGAGTGGAAGAGTGTAGGAGTGAATCGACAAAGGATGGATGGGCGCATGAATGGATGGATGGTTGAATGAATGAATAGCCGAATGGATAAATGCACGCATAGACAAACTGGATAGGAAGGATGGATAAAAGGTGGATGGACCAAGGAAACTAGAGGTCATTGTCTAAAATATCAAAAAATCCACTTGGGCGTTATGTTTTCCCATTTCAAACCACGTGTTATTCCCTTTAGTATTATTTCTTTGTTTCTCGGTAGCGCTTGAGAAGATCATCATGATGGATGAGCCTCAAACAAAGAATCGTATTGTTAAGGGATTGACACGTGGTCTGAATGAATAGGAATTAAGCAGTTCACATTGTATTAATAGGAAAGAATGCAAAATTTTCATAGTCATAGCTTACTTAGGATCCTGAGTCCGAGTGACAATCTCAGAGCGGTACATAGGATGAAAATGACCACTTTGTAGCAAGCGTTCCACCTCAAAAAAGGCGTCACATTTGTTAAGGAAGCCTTTGCGTTGCAGACCTTCTCCTCGCATCTGAAGCCTAACGTTCGTCATACTCGTAACGACATCCTCAAAGAATATATTTAGAAATCCGCGCGTCTTGATGTCTCCGGGAATTCTTAGCGTTCTTATGATTGGTGATTCAGAAGTTAGAAGGGTTTCGAAATCCACCTCGACTGAACCAATAAAATCGTGTTTACGAAGGTCTTTGGATGTGAAGTTGGCTAAGTCGTAGAGGGAGAAACGAAGACGCGGGAACGTTGTGGAGCAGCCATCGATTATAAAAGATTCTGTAAACTAAAGAGTTAAACCGTTTTTAGTGCTCATGTGTATAATCATTCGACGCGCGCTTTTCGAATACGAATACGGGCTTTGGCATATCATGGAATATCGCACGCTTTGCTTTATTTTCCATGTGTACACACATTGATGACCATTTTATGCGAGTGTGTTTACAAAGAAAATACAAGCGACAAGTGGGATATTCCATGGTGTGTCACGAAAAAGCATTGTATAACTATTTTATCCCACGCCATAGATAATACAATGCATGATGGGAAGGAAAACGAATATACAACCGCTTTTCTGCATTCTGGTTGGCTGTATCTTCTATGGCGTGGGATAAAAAAGGCGTATTATACAGGTGCGCGCGCAGCCTATTTGGATCAAGTTTTCCAACCTATTTTTCTGGGAAAATACATATTGTAACACCCTCTGTGTCTCGTATAATAAACATTTTATTGGAAAAAGGTTAGGTAATAGGGCTGAAAAGTTTTAGTCTCTTTCTTTTTTTGAGAACAGACCTCGTGTGGTGTCAACCGGCTCCTGTCTTAGGGCTGCTGATAAAGAGACGAATTTATCTCTTCAGTGATATGGCGCAAGTCATTTAAGACACTTTTAGCTCACTTTCTGTATCATGTAAAATGAAAATCGTTGATAATTTAAATTTTAAAAGTAATTTGTGACAGTTAATGTTTAGTAATGTTTTAGTTCACTGATACGTATCTTAGTCAAATAAAATAGAAGTATGATTTAGAAAATGAAGTCTAATGCACACCTTTAACATAAAGGTTCGTTATACGAATGCTTAATATTGCCTGGTGCGCAGTTAACCAGATTTAGGTTTCCAAAAGCTACCAGACTCGTGATATATAATTTCCAACTTTTCAATAGCCTTCATAACAGACACGATAGGAAGGACAAAACTACAATGACACGAAGTTCTAAATGAATCTTCCTTACGGAAATAGTTCCATTTTTCTCGTACTATGTTGTCATTTCAATTTCAAAAAAGCCACCAAAACTGACAAACACGAACCAAGACCTTCCTTTTTTACTCAGGAAATACGCGACACTTGTGCCGCCCTCATTTTACAACTTGCCTCGAAGCTGTCGTATCTCCTAGTTAATTAAGCAAATAATGGACATTTGCCTTTCTTTTGGATTCCTTCTTTTGTATTATTATCTTGGCTTTGAGATTTTTTCTTAAGAATGTTAATCAAAGCCGTTACGTTTTCCCCTCTAGCACGTCAACTACTGGACAGGTGGAAAGAAGCCTTTGAGACTTAATTGATGTTTTGAGGATCAGCGCAGAGGAAGATTTCTGACTTAATAAACTGAGAACTTCAGATTACCCTCTTCGACGTTTTTGGGGACGCAGATATACTGCGGAGCGCTTTGTTCCCGTCATTTTTTCCCCTTGCGGGTGTCGGTCGACTTGGAACTCGAAAATGTGAGCTTTCTTGGCCACCAGAGCGAAGCATTTTTCGACATATCATTAAAAATACAACCTCTTATTAAGGTCTCTTTAGGTCTATTTGAGCCTATTGTAATCACTTCAAATCTTGTATGAAGTACTTACGTTAGCGCGAACTTGATTGCGCCACAATTATGTCTGAAACGTTTTTGCTAATGTTTTTTTTTAAAGGCATCTCGAAAAATGTGAATCCAAAATTTTGTTTTTTAGCGATTTTACTGCCCTCGTAGTAAAATTAGTTACAGTATTTATTTAGATTTTAAGTAATCTCTAGTTTTATCAGCAAGACAGCTGATCGAAGCTTTCAATTAAACTTCAAAAGTCTTTCAAATCTCGATCGCGCGTATCGCGGCTGCTTACCTTTGGGTTCAAATTGTTTGGTAGCGATTCTGTTCTGCCATATTCAGTCCAGTTGCCAAGTTTTTTCACGTGAAGCACGCACAGCGGGTCACTTTTGGAGAACTTGTCCAGCTGAATCAAATCATTACATTCAATAAAGATTTCTATTTTTCGTCGGGTTTGAAACGGGTAAGCGCTGCTCCTTTTTGGAAAACTACTTGTGGAGTTTTGGAAGGATGAGTTTGGTACGACTACGAGTCGCTCAACTATTCCGACTTTTGCCATCTTTTAACGTTATTTACCTGTGTTCAGTGTTCGAAGGTCACTATTATCCCAACGTCACGCACGCTACAATTGATGTAAAGCCTCAATAAGCCGTATCGTTGCCTAGATACACCGCTGATCGACCCACGAAGTTCCAAACTTAATCCACTTCTTGTGTAGTTCCTTCCCTTCCTTACAGTCCTCTTTGTCGCTGAAACTTGTTGGTTTACTCGTAATTGGCCCTCAACAAGTTTCTAAAATATCTTCTCATTAACGTTTGACCCCTCACGGTCCATGGGAAATGTCTGACACCTAATACTTCGCCTCGTGCTCCAAAGGAATGCTCACCAATAGATGTATAAGTAGCTCAGCGCGTGAAGTTTTTCATCGTCGTTCATGTAGAAGCTGGCTTGAACTTGGATAAAGTATATCTGTTTTACACTGTTGCAGTAATCAATCCTTGGTGGGCTTAGGATAGATTTGCAATTCAAATCAAGGGGATTAAGACACCAGTGTCAATGGTTTATTTATTTTTCGTCACCATGACAACTTACGTTAATACGACTCGACATCAGGATACAGGTAAAGTTAACCCAAAAATTTGAATCAAACCTCCATAAATAATTTGAAAAACAACCTACGGACGAAGTCGTTAAAGATTATCTCTGATCGTCCTTATTCAAGAATGTCGTATATTCAGATTTGGCGAACCACAGGAAACCCAATTCACTGCTGAATCGGCGAACTGTCACCCCAGTTTAGGGGTCAGGGCTCGTGAGAAGAACTGGATTGATTTGTTTTCTCTTGAGTGAATTAAAATGGAAGGATTTTCCTGTTTTTCATTGAGACGAAGTAAAGGACAGTTTCCTATAAACTACGATCAGTTTTCAATCAAAATTACCCCGTGACCTCGCTCGCGCGCGAGAAATCCTAAGTTATAAACAAAACATCTGAAGTGTATCAATGTCTCTAAAAGTTTCAATTAAATACATTTTTAAGAACCATATTTAGCCTTCTTTAGCCTTCTGTCATGAATTTTGTCTTTCTCATAAGGCTCATTTACGCTTTCAAAGGCAAATTTATCGCAACCCAAATCGCGCGTGTGTTTGCACTAAATTTCGAGCATATTCAGCTTGTGCGCGGTCTGTTGCCGCAAAAATCGCGGCTCAAATCGCGTGACAAACTTGCTAGTGTAAACAAGCTAATAGACCAAGGAATATTCCTTGGTCTACCTGTGTAGTACCCACAACACTTTGCAAGACGAGCTCCTCCCCAGTTCTCGTCGTCATAGATCACGTGATTGGTTCAGCAGCGCGAAGAGTATTATGGTCTATGGGAGTCATTTGCATATTTTGTCTCGGGTCGTTTCAAGTTGTTGCGCCATTTGACTTGAGTCGGACGTCTTTCCCGCTTTCAAAAATATCCCAAAAAATCCTCCACGACGGACAGCCACACGCAGACTCCCCAGCACAGTGATAATTGACCTCCATGTTGGCAAAGTTTGGGGTTTGTCAGATCAAATGCGGTCTAGTTTGAAGGCAACACATGTGGCTCTGGTGCTCGCGTTAAGTGAAGAGAAATTAGCTTTTTTTGAATGGTACGATAACAACTGTAAAAGAGTGTAATTTTAACCCTGGATTTCACTGCCATGGATAGAGATACTTGTCGTTAGGAATGGTGTTCGTCAACGCAGAGAAACGGCTTGATTAAAAAAACGAAAGTTTAGTTGGTTGGTCAACTAGCTCTGCATGTGACTACTGGTTTGGGTTTACCTTCTGCAAACTCGGAAAGAAACTGTGTTTTAGTGTTTAGTTGACTTTAATACCAAATATTTTACTCAAGAAGACTAGCTGAAGGGTCATTCTTTCCTCTTAACTGGCACTTAGTCAATAAACTAGCAATATTACAAGAAGGCAACATGTTTTGGAAGTTCGACCTGCATCCGTCAACTGCTATAGATTCTATTTTGGACAAGGAGGTAAGTGAGATAAAATGTACGAATGTGTGAATTATCGCTCAGGCCATGAAATTCGCTAATTTTTTCATCGATAAGACTCGATTAATTAATATTATTGCACATCAACTCATCTAGGGGGGTTTTATCTTAAATTTAGGACTGCACTTTGAGTGAAATACTCGAGGAAGATGATGTTTTACAAGAGACAAAGTCACAGAACAGAAAGCTGATTGATTTGTGAGTACAATTCCTTAGTGATAATAATCATAACAAGAACAGAATTACCAATGAAGATTAAAATATTGTCCTGGAATATACTTTTAATCTTGATTAGCCTCGTAAGGGTCGAATTATTTCGATAATATTAAAATATGAACCAACAAGTCTGCATATTTCATCCAATTAATTTAATGTTAACAAAAGTTGAATTATTATTTACTTTAAGATTTATTAATGCTAGAAAATTAAAATAGCCAGTATCGAATCAGTAATCTAAGAAAGTGTGTGTAATATAATTTTAAGTTTTATTCATCTTTTTATTCCTATAATATTTTTGTTGATGTTAAATATTATATTTAATGTGCTTTATATTACACCAGTGGTTACAGCTAACTTCCTTAAAAAGCTTAAGGGATAAAAATTAATGGCATATCTTACAATACACGCCAATTCCAAGCTAGATAATGCAAGAACTTGTATCGGTTGGAATTTAAGCTTTGTGAATGGTTTATTTGGGTAAATGTCACTTGAAACTATGACATACCAGGACATAAAGTAATATTAGAAGTACATATTACACATATCTTATAAGGAGTGATTGTGGAAAATGTAAAAGAAAAATTAGTGATACAGTTGTAAGATGTTTCGATATCGTCTATTTGTTATGCCCAATATTCATTCACTGCTTGATAACATGGGATGATGTCAAAATGTCGTACACTTATATCACTAATTTGTCTCGTACATATACATATTTATAGTAATACTATGTATTTGCATACATATGGATGATAACTGGTTTTGTGAGACTGTAGACATGCCACGTTTGAGCACAGCAAAATCCTGCTAAAATCTTTGACTTTAAAATCTTTGATTCTTGTATTCTAAGCAAAATTATCCCTCTATTTTGAAGCAAACAAGAAAGTATCATAATCACAACTTTGAGTACATGTAACACTCTCTCCACGTTCTTTGCACCTAATTTATCCTTGTTGATAACAAAGAGAAAGTGAAAATTATTTTTTGACTATAGCATTGGTGGGAAGACTGTCAAAATTGTTGAAGGAGGAAATGTTTTTTTCTGATTTTTGGATAATGACTTGGAGGTTTTTGCTTTGTGACTGACATAAGTTCAGATTGTAATGTCGGAATATTTAAAAGAACCCTTTGGGTTTTGGGATGCAAAATTGATTTGAAAATGAAAATACTATATGTATGATATAATTATCCTTAAAGAGCCCTGGAATTACCTAACATTTCTATGCTCACGGTGTAAATGTTTACTCATATTGCCTGAAGTAATGCTTGTGCATCTCAGAAAACATCTATTTGTGGGTTATATATGATTTTGAAACAGGACATAATTAATGTAAGAGCCAAATTTTGTGCATCTGGTTAATTGTAACCAGAGAAATGTTACTAGAAAAGCAAACACAGACTGTTTTTGTTGTTGGATATTGTCATATGGTGCATTTTTGGCTTATCCTTACGTCCCTTTGAAAAAAAGTTTTGACAGCAACTGATGATCTTGCAGCCCTCTTTTAATGTCTCTAGTCGAAAGGATGTGATTGCTGTTTAAAGATCTATATAATCATCTCTAGATGTATGTGACAACACCTCTATACACATAAGGCCATTGAGTGATAATCTGGTTAAGACCTACATAATGCTGCACAAAAACTTATTTTTAACCAAAGCAGCCACATGATAGTTTTAAGTTAGTAACATTCAAATTTATAAAACTCAGCCAATGGAATACTTTATTTTGATAATACAACTCTCGGCATAAGTATACTCTTGGTTGGTCATTCTGATTTTCAACTTTAAACAGTCAAGTGTTGATAAAAACTGGATTTCAAAAGGAAATTGAACAAGGAAGTTTAATCATTTGGTTTCATCATGTTGTTTCTTTTTAATTATTTATGTTTTTATAAAAAATGTACATTCCTTGATTAATGGATTACAGCTGCCAAATTTAATAATGACACTATAACTTTATATTACACAGGGCTTAAAATAGCAGACTGCCAGTGGCCAAAATGCAGGTCAAATGTTACTAATGGCAGCTGAAAACAATTTTTGAACTGCCAAATAAATGGCAGGGAAAATTTTGTTCCACCAAAATTATTTTACCTGCAAAAACTAAACAAGCGTCTGGTCATTATTTATTTTCTATTTCAAGCTCTGGTTATAGCTTACTGACACCTTATGAATTTTTTGTGGTTCCACAATGTGTATACTGATTCAGCATAACTTAAACAACTGTTTACAATTACTTGTCATGTTTACTTGTCAATATTTACTTGTCAGTCTTTATTTAGAGAGGGTGTGGGGCTGGTGCACAATTAGGTATGTCATGTTTCGTTATTCCTGATCCCACCTTTGTCCACATATCATTGAGGCTCCCCAATTATGCATAGATCAAAACATAGTGGAATTGTCCATTGAGTTTTCTTGCAAATTGTCTTTGTATTCCAGATTTCTCCTTTTCCTTTGTAGGAGAGTATTTTTGAAAAAATATTTAAGAACACCTAAATCTTTCCCCAGAGCCTCAACTCAGATCTTATTGTGTGTGATCACTCAACCATATATCGAAAGTGAGCTATTCTCACAGCATTACTGTCATAATGTACTTTTCCCAAATTCACTTAAGTGATGTCGAAACAATGATTCCAAGTCAAGGTTGAGCTTTATACACCTATTTCAAAAAGGTTGTCAGTTGGCGATCTGAAATCTAAGACCAAGAGGAATTGAGTGCATGAGCTGTTAATTTATTTTTAAGTTAAAATTTAATCTAAAATTAAGTTTTATCCTTTAGTAGTTTGCAATCAGTAAATAGCTACATACGAAACGACCTTTGAGTGATGGCCTACGCTTGAGAATTGTCTGGTCCAGATTTCAGATTGCTGACCGCCAACGTTTTTTGAAACAGGTGTACATTACAGTAAATGTATGAACACATCAAGTCCAGCCTCAACTTGAAAACATTGTTTTGTAGTCACTCAAGCAATTTCTGGAAAGTTCTATTATAATATGATTATATTGACTTTCTTCTCCTTGTTTTCTTCAGTTTTGTTAGACCAGATATCTTAGAGGAACTAGTCAACCTCATTATCACAAAACCAGATGAGGACTTTGATGAAAAACTAAAATACAAGTAGGTGCTTAGTGATAGTTCCACTGATCCATAGTTATTGTTGCTATGGTAGACAAGCCAAAACATTTCCATCATTAAAAAAGCAAGTTGATGAATTACAACAGATGGGGGAAAATATGGCTGTTGCTATTTGCATAATTTTTAACTTAATATTTTAAAGTAAAATAAGCCATACCAGTCGAAAGGAGATATTTCTAAGAGTAAAGATTGAATGTTTGAGAGCAAGTTGGTGAACAGAAACAAAACTTTGAATTTGAAATGCAATTGAAATGGACTAAAAATGCTAAAATGAGGCTAGTCATTCATGACTGTCAAATCTAACACAAGTCTGTATTTTCAATCCTTGATATCTTAGAAGTAATACTTGTTATAACATTACAGTTAATTTCACATAACTTTGCCCATGCTGGTTGTGAAGTTTGTTGGGAAATTCTGAAGTACATTACAAAGTTTGCACATTAGTTGGCAATTAGCCAGTCTACTTGCGAACTTCAAAACCAAGTTCCCAACTTGTCTGGCATCTTTACTGAACTAAACTACGAAATATTCTAATTTTATTGATCTCAGTTTTCTTACAAGCATAAAATATTTTCTTCATACTTCATATTATTTGGTGAAAGGGCAAAGTTCTGAACTTCCATGGTAGGCAAATTGGGAAGTTCGTAGACTGGCTAAATGCCAACTAACTTGCGAATTATGTTACATACTTTGGAACTTCCCAATGAACTTCACAACCCACATGGGCAAAGTTATGTGAAATTAACTGTAAAACTCTCTGAAAACACTATTTTTTCATGTGCTCTTTCAGATAACAATGTTAATTTTTTGTAAAATAATTTTGTAAAAGGAAAATTAGCTGGCTGCCATATTTCTATTCAGTCTGTATTGTCACTTCCCAGAATGCTTATTGGTGTCAGCTTCTATTTTTCAGTGTTTTGAGTCCAACCACCAATTTTACAGTAGAGTGAATTCAAAATAGTTGCATGGCATACACAATGTTTTTTAATCATTTTTTAAAATGTTCGACTCTATTTTTATGCAGGCATCCAAATACAGCATGTGAAGTCCTTACTGCAGATGTTTATACTATAATTGATAAATTAGCAAGCAGTGAGGTACATTTTTACTACATTTTTTTTTGTTTGTCATGGATATTTCAAGGGCTACAAATGATAGCTTGTCATGATGACCAACCAAATATATTCTAGCTCAGTCACACTAGCCATGCTGCTAAAATTTTACTACTGGCAGGCAAAAATTTTTAACTGTCAAATGGAAAATAAGATAGCAAGGGAAATTTTGCTCCATCTTGATTATTTTCTCTGCCTAAAATGAAAAGCTGTCTGGCCATTTTATTTTCTCTTTTCAGGCCTTATATATTCTTTCATCCCATTTTTGGTGTATAGTACTTATTTGTTTCTTTTGGATTTACAGGAACTTTTAAACAAGTTGTGGTCTTTCTTGGAATCGGAGCCACCATTGAATCCACTACTAGCAAGGTATTGATATTTTGCTTTTGTTGGAGATGCTGCTGCAGTTGTGGTTTTATTCTGCACTCTTACACACACTTCTGCTATGTCCAATATTTGATATACACAGCTTTCAACTCCTGTTTATTCATTGGGGGGGGGGGGGGGGGGGGAAAAACGGGAGAATGGGAAAAAAAATGCTTACAAGGGAAACCCAATTGCCCTTCTGGGG
The DNA here is from genome assembly GCA_011800005.2 of Stichodactyla mertensii. NCBI lineage: Eukaryota > Metazoa > Cnidaria > Anthozoa > Actiniaria > Stichodactylidae > Stichodactyla > Stichodactyla mertensii. Next base: position 22,596 of record JAAAQI020182887.1, read on the forward strand.
GCAAGGCTTTGTGTAGTTAACTTAATTTTCAAACTTTGTTTTTGAGGTCCGAAGGTA
>JAAAQI020182998.1:0-14785 GCA_011800005.2 Stichodactyla mertensii
AGAAAACAATGGCTTTAGAGTCTACTACTAACTATTAGTTTGCCTATTCTTTCATGGTCGAAGGAAAATCACTCTATGAACTTAAGCCAAAGTAAAACTTCTTATTGTTAACAATAGTTCACTTCCGAGTTTTCGAAAATGTTGCATGAAGGCGAGGCTTCGTGCGAAATCACATTTGGTAACTGAAACCGCTGACATTTCTTTGACTTTTTCTGTTGCTTAAAAGTATATTTTTATGAGTGAACAGCGAAGAAGTCATAGAGAAAAGAGTGACAACAGAACAAGTCAGTCGAATCACGCTACAAAGTGTGATTTCGTACGAAGCCTCGCCTTCATGCATCACTTTTAAGAATTTGGAAGTGATCTATTATTCATTTGGAATACGAAACACTTACCATATTTTTTCGCTATCGTATTATTAAATGTACCCATCACGTGACCATCAGGAAGAACAACCAATCGAAATCCAGTACGACAATAAATTTGGAACCTCTTTCTAAACGTCGGATGAGGCTTCAACGTGGGATTAACCAGGCCTTGTGTGCTGGTAGCGTTGAGACTGGGCTTGGGTTTGTTGTTCCCGCCAAATGTGGTCAATATCAATATGCTTGCAATGAACTAACGATTGAAAAATTAGAAATACGTTAAGACAGCGAGGACCATTTGTCACACCAAACAAAACGAGCTGTCAAAATTTCTCTTGAATAGTAAGTACTCTGAAATAATATTCTGAAGGCTATTCCTAAGCGTGCAGAACAATCGAATTTGAAATTTGAGATTTTCGTATACATGGTGAAACCGTTCCTTGATAAACATAGCAATTCTGTTCAATATTCTTAATATTTAAGCCTTTTTAGGACTAAACGTACAACGATTTTAGCGATATTGGTCGATCTTTAAGGGTCAGTAATGATTTTCGTTATTTTGAGGGGGATAATTGATTGTCGTTTCCGGTTACAAATTGTTTTATTATGATAATTGCTTGTTGAAAATGTTACAGAACGATGAACTAAACGCTAGATGAACAGGAAAACGTTTCCTAAATTAGTACACTAACTCCCTCCAATTTTGTAAGATTATTTCTTTTTGCCTTGAAAATGAAGTTTTCTACTGTGAAATGATGGCTTTTTCATGAAAAACTGATTGATTTTTCTAATGATAAAATTCAAAAAGCAACCTTATCAGAAGAGAGCTATACGTCTTTTTGGAATTATAAAAGCTAAACAAATGCAACTATCTTCGACTCGCTGTGATAATTCTGTAGTCAAACTGCAAGTTATTCAGTACAAAACGTTTGCTTGGCGTAGTGAAAATCTACTGATTTAACGAAAAATATTTTAAATAGTTTGTAGAAAAGATGACTAGTCGTTCGAAGCCAAGTTTGAACTTATCTTCAATGTAGCGTAGCACATTGAATAACAGCTACTGGATTATATTTACTAACAAAGATAGCAAATAGACTAAAAAAAATGTCGCTTGAACTAAAGTTTTCAACTAAAAATGGAAAGCCAAAAGAGGTTCGAGCCTGAAATTGTTCAAAAGCCTTCAATTTAGTGTAGCAAAACGATTATGGTATGTCACGTGATATGCTATTTCGGGCGCGTTCTTGAGTGTTGCCAATCAGTTATATCAGTTATCTTGTCAAACAAGACGTCTTTCCATTTGTTTGATATGAACTTGTATATATTTAGACGTGCTCTTTCTCTCCTTCGATGGTATTGTTGCTACCTTGGTTGTTAGTAATACAAATTTTCATACTTTGAAAAATCCAAGTTACGAAACTGAAATGAAGCTAGTAGTCAACGACAATAAAAACTGTTCCCAAAATAAAATGGAAAAAAGTACTAAATTTTATAATACTCACAGGAGAGGAGGCCATAGTTTAGAATATCTTCTTATATCTTCTTTTCTTTTTTCGACTCGGAAGTTAATTTAGACGAGCTCGTGTTTGTTCAGAAACTCGGCTGGATTGCATTCTTTTCTAGTTCTGATTCTCTTCCTGTTCAATCAGCCCTATTTTATCATTATATAAAGGCTAAATTACACTGATGCGTGGGCTATGGCAAATCTTTCTAGATATTTTTAGTACACTCCGGATTCCACACGGTTCAAAAGTAATTAAGGATTAGTAGTTTTGTATTGATTTAGAAACACTTGTATGTACATTCTAATGTATAGTTCATCATGGATACTATTATCGGCATCTAAAGTTATAATTGAGCTAATTTTGAAGAATGTAGACAAAGGAACAGCGCTGCAACACTAAGGCCGTGTTTAGACTAGAGCGTTGACCTAGGTTCCGTTACATTTTAACAATGAGTGCTAGTTATTTAGAATTGTTTTAATGTGTCTATTAGCTTAGGTTGAACCTCAGTCTATCTTGCCCGTAGAGGAGGTGAAAAGAGATTCTGCTCGCAGGGTAAACTCAGCAAGCACTCAATTCTAAACACGGCCTTAGTTTTATCTGTAAAATTACGGTGTCTGGATTTCTTTCAAGAGCTAGAGACCCGGAGGAAATATCCAGTTTTTATCAAAGAGAAACTGGACATTTTAAGTTCAGTATATGCTTATTGATACTGAGCAACTGGGTCAAATATGTTGCAATCTTCCACCACCACATCTTACGTAGGGCATTCCTTCTAGACACGAGGGACAGTTTGCTTCATTCTGGTGATTTTCAACAAGCATTTTGCCCTTTAACAATAACCATTACCAAACCTTTAAAGGATTGTTCGATGCATGAGAGCGGGTATCAGTCTTGGAGGGCAATATCGAGATAGGCCGGATATGAACCTGGAACTTATCGAAATAAATATTACGTAGTGCAAGGAAATCGGGGTAAATTACATTTTTTAAATGCTTGAAATTGTTGTTATATACGTTGAAGAGATTTTTGCGTGTGGAACTGTGTATGACATTAGAAATTAGAAGAAGAAGAAGAAGAAGAAGAAGAAGAAGAAGGAGAAGAAGAAGAAGGAGAAGAAGAAGAAGGAGGAGAAGAAGGAGGAGGAGAAGAAGGAAGAGGAGAAGAAGAAGAAGAAGAAGAAGAAGAAGAAGAAGGAGAAGGAGAAGAAGGAGGAGGAGGAGAAGAAGGAGAAGGAGAAGAAGAAGGAGGAGGAGAAGAAGAAGAAGAAGAAGGAGGAGGAGAAGAAGAAGGAGGAGGAGAAGAAGGAGAAGAAGGAGGAGAAGGAGAAGGAGAAGAAGAAGGGGAAGAAGAAGGAGAAGGAGAAGAAGGAGGAGGAGAAGAAGAAGAAGAAGAAGAAGAAGGAGAAGAAGGAGAAGAAGGAGGAGGAGAAGAAGAAGGAGGAGGAGAAGAAGAAGGAGGAGGAGAAGAAGGAGGAGAAGAAGAAGGAGAAGAAGGAGGAGGAGGAGAAGAAGGAGAAGAAGGAGGAGAAGGAGAAGGAGAAGAAGGAGAAGAAGGAGAAGGAGGGAGAAGGAGGGAGAAGGAGGGAGAAGGAGAAGGAAGAGGAGAAGGAAGAGGAGGAGAAGGAGAAGGAGAAGAAGGAGAAGAAGAAGAAGAAAAAGAAGGAGAAGAAGGAGAAGAAGAAGAAGAAGAATGTGGGGAGGGGAGGGGATATTGTGATGGATTCTTCAATATCTAAGATACTTGAAACTTTACTTTCAAATTATGACCTTTTATTTCATTATTTACTTAATTATCAATTTCTAGGGCCTAGATGAAAATTAATTTAATGTAATTCTAGTTACCCCAAATAAAGTGTAATGATGATGATGATGATGATGATGATGATGGTGGTGGTGGTGATGATGATGATGATGATGATGATGATGATGATGACGACACATGACGGGTCTCAGTATAGAGCTGTTAAGTGAGACGTATTCGAACGAAAAACGACTTCCGGGTCCAAAATGAAAAGCAGTTCTTTGAAGATTTTTCTTGCTTTTTTCTTCATAGTAGGAATTGGTGTACATAGGTCTGTTTGTTACAGGTGGAGGAGGAATTGTGGGTAAACGTTTTGGTTTTATTTTAGCGCATTTTGTGAAAAATTGGACTCGGAAATGCGTCACAACTTAACAGCTCTATTCATGAAGCTCATTCAAGGATTCATCAGCGGTTATTATGCGCGTGCATGCTTGTGTGCAGTCACCTTAACTAATTCTTACGTATGTTCTTTATTTATATGATATCTTGGTCCCAAAAAAGTATATACCATCGAAATATTTTGTATACACGAGAAAAAAAAAACACTTCTTTTCATACTGTAACTCCGGCTTGAATACTTGGAACGTGTTGAAATGCACGCGTACGCAGACGTTTTTCTGTGACTTTTTCTGTGACTAGTTCTTCAGAAAAGAGAAGAGAACAGTGATGAGTGGTGCAAAGGCATCTGGGATCGTCAACATTGGTTTGGAAATAAAGGGAAGGACAATTGTAATCGATTAAAACCATTTTGTTTCGATGAACGATGAAGAGGAACGACAGAAGTGAACTTCTGCTTTTACGGTCAACAAAAGCAAGAACACCAAAATGTTGACTTCTATGAAAACCATTTATTTCCAAATTGAATAAATAACTTCTCATAGCATTACTTTTACTGGCTTGTATTAAAATCTATGACTAATAAATAAAGCATTGAATTATTTACAGTATAAAAATATAGAGTCTTTTGTGACGTGATCAAAGAATCCCGGATGTAGAGTCAAGGAAATGAGCCCCATTCTCCGCGCGGGCGGAATATCCTATAGACTTCCCACGTGTAGCTGCGTATGATTGTGGCGGGAAAAAATCTGTGTAACCATATTTAGCTTTACACTACAGAAAAAAGATTTGAGAAACCCTGTATCCAACTATAAGATGCCTTCTTGATTGTTGTAAGCTCTCGGTCTCGTAACCAGAACGAATTTGTTTCTCAATAGAGTCACAGATCGCTGATCGCCGTTTGTTCGACACTTTTGGGAATATTTCTCCAGAGCTTCTTCTTCTTTGCTTGGAACTTTCATTCTCGTGTGCTTTTCTTTCCTTACACAATCCTTTTTTCAAGAACCAACAAGATATCTTCTTCATACGACTGTTAGTACTCGTGGTACGGACTATCGTGTACTTTTTGGAACGTTTTGTAAAGTACGACTTCATTTCGCTGTGTTTAAGCGTAGAAAGGAGAGACTTCGTATCCATTTTAAACTCAATTGAACAATACAAATTAATCGTATCAACTCGTTTCTTGTTCTATTACGTTTTGTATCAGTACCTGTGAGCTGTTTCTCTTATATAGTCCTCACAGACAATACATTCTTGTTTTATCTTTTATTTTCATTTTTTTTCGTGCAAATATGTTAAACTGCCTTAGTGTTTTATTAGGAACATATTGTAAGCAGTTTTAGTATGACTGAAAAATCACGTTAGGTCATCGTACGGATCATTGACGAATTATGCGCAGAGCCAATTACCGCGCGCCAGCAACCCTTCTCATCCAATCAAAACTCGGGGATTACGTCACTTCTACGTCACATCGTTCACTCTAGCTTCTCAAAATAGACCTTTACGACCGTAAACATGAAAACGAGGTCTAAAGGCCATGACTATTTTTCACGTAAATTTAAAAACTGCGGTTATGGCGATCAGTGAAGTCAGATATCCCTGAATCAAAGCTTTCAGATGTTGAGCGAACAGTCAATGGAAACCTGATATACTGCAGCTGGCTTTATAAAGCCAGTAAGGGTTTGTTTAAAATCTTTATCTGAAGCAAAGTGCACGGAAAGTCAAGTAATACTCCTATTACAGTTCAGTTGTACAACATTTGTGAGATGAAAAGACATTGCTGGTCAACTTCGCCTCCATTTTTGCGGATTCTGATAGTCCCTAAGCCTCATTTTCATGTATATGTCGTAAAGGTCTGTACCTAAAGCAAAAGCACCGTATTTTTCATGCAATGAAGTTTGGACTTTAAAATACAAATAGGTGTAAGCTTCAAGGCAAAGACTGAGTTATCATCTATACTTCCGACGTACGCTTATGCCTTTTGTATCTATTTGCTTGTTACGTCGTTTTTCGGCAAAACAATTAGTAGACATATTAGATTAAGAATGCCATTGTACGTGGGCGTATCCATATTATACATAATACATAATAGTTTCAACCACGTACTGAAATTGATTTAATACGCGCCGAGCTTTCGGACAGAACGTCCATCACTATTAAGGCAAGTGAAAATGTACAACACGCGCGAGACAAGTTAGTAACAATATTCGAAGTTAGTAACAATATTCGAAGTTATTTTGATAAACACTTCATGCCAAATAAACTTGAACTAGCTTAGTTTTTTGATAATTTGTGGTAAAAATCGGCAGCGGTCTTAAATTAATTCTTGTCACAGATTTTCTTACTGAATTCACTGATGTCTCGGGTATAAAGTGCATGTTATTGTATAATTTGTCCTTTAAAAAATGCTTTCAACCACTTCACTAACGTGCGATAAAAAAATAGGAAAATGACTTACATACTCAAAACTTCTGGTTTATCAGCAAGTTATGGCCCTCAAGGAGGGAAAAAACAAAATCCTTGAAGCTGATATTCTCGGACTTCAAAGCATGTGTTGTGCGTAAAACGTACAATTGGAAAATAGAATATCAGTCTTGATCGATCCGTGTTATTTTTTGATGGTGTTGGTGTATATCACTTGTTTGATGGGTACAATTAAGAACCACTCATTTCAGGTTTATTATATCAAGATGAGTTTTGGGATGCTAAATGAGTTGTAAAACTATGAATGGCGAACCGAAGAACGAAAAAACTATGTCCGTAACTTTAATGAGGGTTATGAAGAGGTAAAATGAAAACTGGAAAACTGGGATTTGATGCACTGGGACTGGGATTGAAATTAATGGGAATGAGAAATGGATAAATGGGATCCCCAAAAATATTTCTGGATTTGTTTTTCATCCTTTTAAAAAATATTTTCTTCTCCCTCTCCTTCTCCTTCTCCTTCTCCTTCTTCTTCTTCTTCTTCTTCTTCTTTTTGAAAAATTATCAATCACTGCCTTTCGTTTCTTGGTTGTCAAATCATCTTGTTGGTTTGTTTTAGCTCATATATCTAGATCTGGTTTCTTAATATGAGCCAGAGTTATTGGCAAATGTAAAATGAATTTGCCCGCCAACGGATGTGAAAATCTTGGATCCGGAACTAGTGAAAGATGGATTGACGAATTATTGACGCATTCTGGTCAACCCACTCTTGTAATATGACGTTATAGTTAAAACTTTTTTTGAGTGACGAAACGTTGTAAGATGCATATCCCTCTTTGCGTGCTTTTGAAAATGATTCATAAATGGATTCAAATCATTTGACTTTATTTCTGGACACGAACAAAAACAACTTAATTTTGACACCAAAATAGGCCGTATCTCGAAAAAAGCATTATGCAAACTGAGGTCCTTGTTTGGTTTCTACGGAGTAAGAGTCAAGGGTCGAGGGTCAAGGGTAAAATAGAAGATAACTCTGTGGGGGGCGCGTGCGGAAATTGGGGGGAAAAAATCGTGAGTGGACCAAACACAAGAAATAAACGTGCATGCGCTTTGTAGTATATTGTACTGTGCATGAACAGTCATAACAATACGATGCGTAGTCCTGGAATCTAGTCAATATTGTTGACCCGCCAAGTGCTGGTGAGATTTTTAAAAGCGTTTAATGTTTCTCTAGGAATATTTTAAATATTGTCATATTTTCATAGCCGCCATCTTGGATGACAACATAGAGGTGGAAGATTTGGCAAAGGAACCAAAATGGCTATAACTTTTGTTATTCATTCCTTGGTTAGGATAGCGATAAGAAGGAGATTTCGTGTGACTATTAAGGGTCGTCTTTACAGGCGTGCCGTGTCGTGACTTTAATGGTTGGGTATAGGCCATTTGTATGATGGTGTAATTCACTACCAAGACCAGAATGCTTTGAGTGGCATCTATTGCCAGGCAAATTTTACCAGTTGTTTTTTTATTCGCAGAGAGTAGAAAAATCTGAATAACAAAGTATTTTGACAAATTATTCTGGTAGTGATAGTAAAATGACGCCATCATACAAATGGCCTATTGAATGAGTAATCACATTATACTTTAAGGAGGCTCGCCCGGCAAAAATTCGTATCGGGCGATTGTCGGTTTATTTATTTCAATCACCTTAGTAGTTCTTCCAAGTAACTTGTAATATAGAAGCACCAACGATAGGCTACCTCAGCGCTTACATAAATCAATATATTATCCAATTGAAATATCTGATTTTTATAAAGAAAATCATTCGCTGGTAAAGAAACGTTTCTCTGTGTGTTCTAATGCGTTATTTTGCGTCAAACGTGCCATATTCTGTTATGCACAAATTTTACAATATTTCATTATGGATATATACTAAGCAAATAGGGAGCCCATTGGCGCATTCTATAGGAAAAAAGAAATCACTTAGTCAGAGAATGAATATTCGTTAGTGTACGATCCTGATGCTAACAGTATCTTGTAAAATAACGCAAATCTCCTTCCCAGCTCGAGAATGGAAAGGAATTTCTTTCGAGGGTCTGCGCTCAAAACAAGACTGAGAAAAAGTTATTTCTACTAAATAAATGTATTTAACAAAGCCGTTGCCAAGGACAACGCCTATGTAAAACGCGTTCTGCTAAAAGGCGTTATTCCATCCTTTACTATCGCGGCTACGGTGGGCTACACTTTCAAATTTTCAAGGTAGTCTCTTCCGGCGATTTTCAAATGATGTTCGTCAACGATGTGATTCAGTGAATAAGCTTGGCCCACGTGTCGTGGTTAGCGCCCATGTTGTCAGATGTGCAGCGGGTTTGATCGTGCAGTTCTGTTTGATTTCACTAAAACTGTCCTTTTAGTAAACTCTCAAAGGCATGACCCACGGTAAATATCACACGTGCATGTCGGAAACACAAACCCGTTCAACATCGTATGCGGGGTCCGGTTATTAGGTAAGGCTGTTATAATTGAACCACTACTCACGCAGTTTCTTAAGTCGTTCCACTTAATTATGGCAAGGAATATGAGCTCCTGGAGAAATCATACTAAATGTTTACAATATCTTTCTATTGTGCTTGACCACGTCTTCTTTTTTAGCTGCTTTTTTTTCTTTATGCACTCAGATTAAAATCTCTGGAGCCTAGAAGTCTATATCATCGATATGAGTTTAGCAGTGCCATTACTTACTTTATACACTTACTCTTATACGTAGTCATCGCTTTTAAGCCCACTTTTGCGTTTGTTAACATTCCCATGCACTTTACAGTATCTTTAGCCCCCGGGAAAGGGGAGGTACTAGCTCCCATATATTGCCTATACGGGGATGTTCCGCTGGATAGGGTATGGTTTTATGGGATTTTGGTCTTAGACAGGGTATACGATTTCCATGATATTCTCTTGAACAGGGTCATCATTCTTGGATAGGTTAGCGCTATCTAACATTTTCAAGTCTCAGATAAAGTATTCAATTTTGACTTTTTGTCAAAATTGATTTTTTTTTTCCCGCCGCCAAACAATTTTTAGCACGTAACTTCGTGCTAAAACTTTAGCACGTGTTATTTGAAGACCACCGTCAACGCTGTGTAAGTGGAGTTTTAGATAGGGTTATGTTACAATGTTGTATCTTGAACAGGGTATGTCTCTTCAAGATATATATTCTCACGTCTTGGATATGGTCAGGGTTTTCGGGTTCCAGCGGTACATCCCTGTCAATGAAACACCTCTAGTACCCCCCGGATCTTTAGCCTCAAGCAACTAGAAAAACTTCAATCTTCTCTACTTTTACCGCTGTGTTTTAAGTCCTCAAAGCATTCCAAGTTCATCCAGCGTCAAGTAGACTGTTAAATCCTTGCGCAGTTCATGAAGAGATGTCCCATCGTTCACCACGGTCTTCTCCAGCTCTTCACACACACCCAGACGCCTCGGTACACCCTTTGAAGGTTCGTAGAGCTCTGGTGCATTGGGCCGGATGGTTTGTTTCCATTTCCCTACAGCATTGGCTAGAGCGGTGTTCGGGATCAGGTACTGCCCTTCACTTATCTTTCTCGTACTTGGTGATTCAACACCGATCGACTCTTCATCCCACATGATCCTTTTTTCGCTTGAAGTTGACTCTTGCCTTTGGTAACTTTCGCTTTGCTTTTCTCGTTCCTTCTCCGGTTTTGTAATCGTTATTTCTTTGACGTTGTTTGAGCCGTCGAACGAGAACTCCTCGTCGTTCATCGGTGAGAAAGATTTCTCGCTTTCCTCGATAGATCTGGTACTGTCAGTCCTTTTTCGGCCACTTTTATTCCGCTTCGCAACAAGAGTCAGTAGTCGCAGTACTTTCCATCGTCTTGCTCCTTTTGTTTTCTTTTCCTCGACCTTTTTTCCCGCGCTTCTCATTTCGCGACTGCTTTGCGGCAGCGCGCTATTGCTTCGTTGCATATTCAACCTGTTGGGACTCAGAGAACCAAGATTCCCTTCAGCGACAAGTTCAAATTCCATCTTCGTGTTTTCTGTTTCAGGGAGGGACTTGGACTTCAGGCGCATCATATTAACCAATTACAGCGATGAACTCCAGAAAAGAATACTTCTATAATATTGCTACAAAGTCTTTGTTTTCACGAGATTGCCTCGAATGACTTGACTATATGCGATCAACAAATTTGCATGAAAATTTTATCGATAACCAGAACAGAGCCTTCTCCACGTACTTGTGATGCGGTTTTGAGTAAACAAACCAGTAGATATTTCCGTTATTCTGTTAGTCTTCTTTGAATATGATCAAAGCCCAAAGTGTTGATCAATAAGTGATATGAAGCCTGTGTGTGTCGAAAGATAAAATCGTCTAAACGCGATTTTTCAGGCGTATTTTTCTTCTGATTAGATCAAAGTTTTTTGTTTGAAGTTCGAACTCAACGATTGTTTGACTCCTTGCTGCTCAGTACTTCTTATAAGAGATTACGTTTCTCGGATCACTGAATTAATCAAGATCACTGTAACTTCTCGTACAAAAAGCAGATGTCTTCAACTTGATCGATTGATGTAGATCCCCGATTTTTTTATGCTCTTTCTTTCCTTGTTTGAAGATTTCTTTGTTGTTTTTGTTGTTGTTGAAATCTTTCTTCTCCAGATTTCGTTTCTCACTCGTTAAGCTTCCAAAGGTACCGCCGCGTCAAAACCGAAGACAGAACACTTTTTCAGCTCAGGTTCTCGCTGATAAATGCGTACAATAATTCTCCACGCCTATGAAAATAAAGAACATAGTGCTTCATTAACACAAGTACTTTTGATAGAACGTGTTTTGACTGTAAATCATTCGACCAGTATCATCATCATCGAGCATAAAGAAAACATACTTAGTAGTTACGGAAAATTATCTTAGTTGTGCAGGTTGTTTTGATGGAATCTCTGTCTGGGTTTGGTTTCTGCAATCTATTGTAATAAAAACCTTTAGCCCTAAGGTTCAGCTAAGGGACTGTTTACGAAACGGCAAGGGCTATAGTCGCTTTTGTTTCTTTTTAGTGCAGCGTCAAAAAATAGATTCCCCGCTTTCTCGATTCTGTTTTCCATTCACTGTCTTGTGGTCTTTCAGTTTTATACCATTTCACAGAATTTAATTTCTTCCCCCTCTTTCTGAAACCTTGTGAAATTCAAGTAAATAAGAAGAAACTACAAAAACCTGGCCTTGAACAGTGATTCAATATTTTAGCTAAGTAGAAATCGCTTTTAAGCGCATTCACTTTTCCACACCATCTTTCGTTCTTATATTAAGAACTTTCCCAGTGTAAAGGACGTAACGCTGATTTTGTCCTTAAAGAAGTGCGCACAAGCCGACCAAGAAACGCCCAATCAGTTCCCTTTAAATGTTTTAAAATGTAAAAAATCCTATAACTTAATTATTATGACAACAGCAAAATATAAAGAAAGTGGCGCTGGATAGAATGGCTAACCTACCGCAATTGAATAAATCGAGTTCGATTTCTTTGTGCGATCCTTGTGTAGTAATAACCTGGATGAAAATGCTTCCTTAGCCAGCATTTAAGTCTTTTTCACGCTTTGTGGGCAGTTGTGTTCTTTACTATCCTTAATAAGATCTATGGAGTAGATAGAAGGCGTTGACAGAGTATTTAAGGTACTTTATGGTATGATTTGGTATATGGACATGATGTCGTGATCGGAGTTGTAACAACGTTGATATCAACTTAAGCAATATTAATGACTGATATTGACACACTAAGAGTCTTACTTGATAATAAACAACTTTGGTGCTTGGGGGGAAAAATGGAATAAATTTAAAATGTGGAAAAAAGCGGGAAGAAAATGAGTGAATTGATGAAAGTGAGCGAACGAAGAAATATATCAGAAGAAAAAAAGTTTAGAGCCAAAAAATGAAGTGAAAAATGGATGAATGAACAAATAAATGATTCCACAAACAATTCAATTTAGGTCATAAATGGATGAATGAATGAATAAATGAATGAATAGGACAGTAGCAAAGAGCAAAGGAAAGTAAACACTGATGGGAATGGACAGGACGAAAAAAGAAACAAAACAGTCATGCTCTTCTTTCAACTGCCACCAAACGGATTAACTCTATCCTAAGAGCAGCGAAACGATGTTTCAACTGATAAGCCACATTCTAGCTATTAGTACAAGAATCATTTTCATTTTCACACTCCACCTCTGACTTCGTGTGTGAAAAGCACTCCTTTTAACAAGTATTTTGAACTTTGAGAAGATATTTTCACGAGTCATGTCAATTTGTTTGAACTGAATATCAGTTAAGTTGAACTTTGAATGGGTTTGTAATCTTACATTCCAAATAAACGCATTGTATATTAATGTTGAGAAAAGGTCCTTCTACGGTTCAGTATTGATTCTAGTCGTTTACAATGATATATTGGTCTTAGTTTCATAAAAATAGATCGAAAACAAAGTTTTAACTCACAGGAACTCAAAACGGAAAGCATATTTGTAATTTTTATCTCAAGTAAGTTTCTTTGTTTACCGTTTTGGTTGGGGTGATTTTTAACAGCCACGAATGACAAAAAGTTTTCGTATATTGCCAGGCAACTGAATGGTTGGCGGTTGAGCAGCTAGAGAAAGTCATAAAGACGAGAATAACAACGAAATCTTAACAAAATGCAGTAAAACTAAAGACTAATTAATCTCCTGCTGAAGCATTTTTGTCTCTGGGTCTGGTAGGATTTACAAGAAGTATTTCTTTTTCAGGGGTTTTTATTTTATTTTTTATTTTATTTTTGGTAATCTATTTCAAAATTACTAGCTTGGTTTCTTCTTTCTTTTCTTTTTCTTTTTCTTTCTCTCTCTCTCTCTCTCTCTCTCTCTCTTTTTTTTTTTTCAGTCCACGTTTTGTAGTTATTTATTATAAAATGACTGGCTTGATATTTTTATCAGCACTGACAAACGTCGACAAGCAAAGCATTATTAATTCTCATTATTCAATGGATAAAAACCTATTTCATATAATCCCACGTTGTAAACTCCAACTCATTTTAGGCTGGGCTACAGAAGAACAGCTACAGACTGCTGTTTAATACTACATTATCTGATTCGAAAAACACTGAATAGCTGATTAATATTCACTAATCTTGAGCAAAGAAAAAATAAGACTTTAATCAGTATTTTTGCTTCAGGCGAAGACTTATGCTAGTGTGGTCGTTAATTGTGCTAAAAATAATTTCGCGGATTCGCTCGACCCGTTTTTTTCCAGAGCTCAGCTTACGTCATCATGGTGTTTTTTTCCTGGTTTAATTCTTTGTTCGCACTCTTCTTGACGATAAGGCGCTTATCACGATACAGTTAGGCTGTGTATATATTGGTTCTTTGAGCTCTAGATTATATCAATCATTATCTGTATGAAGTTGGGTTCTTCCGCGCGCTGTTGTAAATCACCATTCGTGTCCTGTTAGCGTTGCGATATTGATCTCGCACTGACCTGAGGCTGTACTAATAATAACTCTAGCTAGCGTTCTAGTTTTTTTATGAACTGCACTATGGCTCCTCGACTCTTGGAAAGCGGTACAACGTCAACGAAAAAAAGTTTCAGCGCAGTTTTGTTGCACCTTAGCGCAATGATCTTGTTCCGTCGGTGTTGACAAGGAGAATGACACGATCTGGTAACGAGATTAGTTTCTGGTTCATTCTAGGAGCCTGCGTTTGTTAATGGTAAAGCGCTCGCGGTGAATCCAAGAATCTGGCGTATAGAGTTCAGAAATCCCGCCAACTCGCTAATTTTTATACATATTCCGTCCAATTCTTTGAAACAATCCCAATCCCAAAATAGGTCAGATCCGCATCTTACCATACCTATTGTGAACCCTCACTCAATCCTCCTCTGCAGTGTACAAATCAAAGAGGGACGGATGGGGGTGGGGGAGGAGGGGAGTCATTCATGTAGTACTGCTCAACTTGCCAAACTAAGTCAGATCCCACATCCTGTCATACCTATTGTAGACCCTCAAGAAACAATGCGGGTTCTGGGAACGAGAATGACCGAGGCAGCAGTTTTTAGGAGCGAACGAGCATGCGCACTTATACTCGCTAAAGAGCTAAATCTAAGTGGCCAAGATAGGAGGAATATTTCTGACTGGCAATAGGCCTTTTGCAATAACAGATCACGTGACCACAACCCCCTTAAATCAAGCACCAGTGCCAACATGAACTCCAGAAATGGAAAGAGCATCTCAATATTTCATGTTATTAGGTTGAAGTTTCGGCCCAAAACGTTGGGGGGCTTTAAACCTAGTTTTATCCCACCCCCTACCCCACTTTACTTAAATAATAAGTCCCTCAGGT
>JAAAQI020183108.1:0-22631 GCA_011800005.2 Stichodactyla mertensii
TCCAATCAATTTTCATTTTTAGCAGCTTGTTATGAAATATCTCTTAACAATCGGGAAAGAATATCTGAAAGAATTTTTCAATTCAGTTAAAAGATAAAAATAAACTGGGAGCTCCGCTATTAGGTAATACCTAATTTATATATTACCAAGTTTTTGTATTATTTACAGGATCAAATGTCATCTTTGTAAAATCTAAAACTATTTCGCAAGTATATTTGATATTGTCGATGAATTTCCC
This sequence comes from Stichodactyla mertensii, assembly GCA_011800005.2. Taxonomy (NCBI): domain Eukaryota; kingdom Metazoa; phylum Cnidaria; class Anthozoa; order Actiniaria; family Stichodactylidae; genus Stichodactyla; species Stichodactyla mertensii. The sequence continues at coordinate 239 of JAAAQI020183108.1, forward strand.
TAAGGTATCGGTGATTTCTAAAATTGGTTGTTTGGTTGAGTGAAATTTTCTTAATCCAAACTGATATTGTAATGGTTACTATCCCAGGGGGTCACGTTTGTAATGCATGGCAGACATGCGCAGTGTCACAACTAAGACCAGTTTTTAGTTCAGGTTTTGAGTTACATATACGACAACACAACGCAAGATGTAGTTGTATTATTGTTTTATCGCTTTGTCCGAGAAGACTGAAAGTAAGGCGTGTTACAATATAGTTGTATAAATGTTCTTGTCAGGAATCTCATTTAATGCTTGTAACATCGCATTGCTTCTGTAATTCGATGCAACATTTTTATGTATTGGAATTGCACAGGAAATTTTAAATAAGTCTGGTATAATTTCACTTTTAATTGTCTCATTAATTATATATAAAATGGGAATAGCCAGTTCTTTATTTGCAATTCTTAAAAAATTGTAAGGAATGTCTGGTGAGGACTTACGGGGATCTAGGGATAGTAATCTTTGGCCAACTTTAGATGGAGAAACAGACAAACTTTAAATGTTGAAAGTCTTTTCTACTTTACGTAACAAACTAACGGCAAGACGCCAAATATTTCCCCGCCAAAATGCAGCTTTAAAAAATCACGGATATGTCAACATTCGTGTGTACCCCATGTGAATATCACTTCAATTCAGTGAAACCAATTTTCGACAGCCTTTTTGAAAATATCTCCAAGTCTGAACATAGTTTTTCGTTTTATTGTCTTTTGTTGTCGTAAAGAGATAGGCCACCTTGTTCGTTTTCGTTAATGCGTTAGATGGTGGCCGAGGGAGGACTAAGGCATGTTTCAAGATAGTGCATGTGTTTAGTCGGAAGTGCTCCACAATACATTATTCGGAAATATTACTTTTAATCCAGTTCGAGTCATGATAACGTAAGGAAGAAAACAGTGTGCTATCAGTATTATGGGCGAAGTAGTGGCGCGCAGTTCAAAACTACGGAATTACCTTAAATTTTTGCTTTTATTCAAATTAAATTAACCCTCGTTTAGTTAATGTGAATTAAAAATCAAAAGTAAAGCTTGTAGCCTGTAAGCTGAATTGAATTAACTATAAACTATAAAAAGACCTTGAAATATAATTATATGATATAAAATAATAAGAAACATTAACAGTGCATTAGCAGCACACACCACCCGTGCTTTAACTAGAGTTGTAACTTTTTAAGCACTTCCAAAGCCATGTCGCACATGATTCCACATAATCTGAACAGTTTAGGCTTTCGATACTAACGTTAAACGTTTAAGTACCTTATCTGCCCAAGCATATTACTTTTATTTAATGTGCCAGTTTTTTATTTCAGCTACCAGAGCGTTAAGATCAAGGCGCTCAAGCATATAATGTGTACCCGCAGCTATGTCGCTCCCAAGGCAAATAACAGGTGATCTGTCAGAACAAAGCTATCGACAAAGATCAAAAGATCAAAAGATCACCATAAGCGGGAGTATCAGAGGCTTTAAAGCAAGCAGATTAAGCAGTTACGAAGATAATCATGATGCATCTCATGATGTAACTACGAGGCATTTTCCCGTTAGGATAATAAAATGTAACTTACAGTAACAAACTATTAAACTTGAAAAATAAAATCCCATGCAAGTGCTGCTTTTTATGAGCGAAAAAGCTCAATAATATAAGAATAAATCTGGCATCAATATCCTTTTCTGCCAGTAAATCCAATTTATATCTATTACATCTTCGAAACATAAATTCTTGGAATCCTTCCCATCATGAACACCAGAAACCAATAAAGTCACTTAATAGGTTTTGCTCAGTTTACTAGATATTAAACCGCACCCAAACGATCGAAAGTTATTGTCGTGCTCTATTAGTTTCTAGCGCATGGAAGATCGCTCGAAAAGGTTGATCACGTTTCTATATATGTTTAGCAAGGAGTGCGCTCAAGAATAGCTCTGGAATGGTTTTACTAGGTCAGGCGTATAAATGGAAATTGTAGATCGTACTGAATCTAAAACTGCAATCATGATAAATGTAAGATATTTTTCAGAGACAGACCGGAAATGTGAAGTTATTGGAATTTAAGAATTGATGTCTTGGAAGGGGAGTATGCGATGGAAAAAGAGCTAAGTTAGCCAAGCTAAGTGATCGAGAAATTCTTGATCAAACACGTCGATCGTTGGCGCAAGTACAGATGAAATTAACAAACGAATGTTTGTGATCACGGAGAACCGTAAGAGCAATTTGGAATAATGCTTCAAAAGAAATTTTAAAAAATCTACACGAGCAAGACTTAACAAATGAAAAACTTTGCATGCCTTTGCTAATTTGGACGGCCCCAAGAAATTTTACTAAAGAACATAATTTCCAAACTGTGAGAGGTTGTTATTATTCTAATTATATTGTAGTAAGATATTCAGTGGTTAAGGGTATTTAAAACTGCGCAAGAGCAATTTTAATTTTCCTTCATCCATCATTTGCGCGCTTCGCCCCATCAACCAGGAAAAAAAATGTGTGGCGTGTGTGCTTCACAATCTATGCATGCCTTCACTCTCTTGCATCACTGAACCGAACTTTTCTCCATAACCAAAATGGACGATAAACAGTCAGAGTCATACAAATTGGATACAATTTTAACTGAAATTAACTTTAACAATAAAGGTAAGCGCACTTCGATGCAGTCCGATGATATTTATGCATTTCCCTTCCAACCATTTTTTTCCTTACATTTTGTTCTTTACTGGTAGATTTCAGGTTTGGCGGCGTTATTGAACAGCCAATCAAGCGTCTCCAAGGACAATAGGCTTTGTTTTCTACCCTGTATCGTACTTGTACTTATCGCCACAAGAACAAACCACCAGGACAACCCTCATAAATTGCACAACTTTACTCTTACTTTACCAAAGCAATATTTCTCTAAGTAAAATAAAATGCATTGCTGCTAGTATGCCAAAAATCTCTTGGTATACCTGAAACAATACCATTTTGACATTCGTTCAGTCTAAATAAACCTATTTAAGGTAATGCACTTTACGCGATGGAGCCAATGACTTGACTACGCTGTCCATTGATGTGCATAGTTACTCAAGAAAACTAATGCGAAAAACTCTCTTTGGCAGCATAAATTTGGAATGAAAAGATTCGTAAACAAAAAAGATATGATAAAATGACGATAACACAGGGTCTTAGCAAGAAAAAATAAAGTAAAAAACCTAGATTCTAAGGCAGAAGAGTTGGCAGTTAAACTTATTGATATGATTTAACACAGACTCTCGTGCGACATTTGCAAAACTTGAGGATTAAGTTCTTTTGCTATTTTTGCTGTGTTTCCACCTTCGGCTCTTTTTGCCCATCCCAAACTCTAGAAGTTATAAAGTATTGTTTATCATATTTTGACATTTGGATTTCCCTTGATGTTTCTTTCTATTCAAAACTTCTTTACGGCACCTTGTGCCTTGATGTTTGAATGTTCAACACAGGTGGTCAGCGGGTATGAAAGCTTGATCTTTCTTGTAACAACTTATAACCCAATGCAAAATCTTTAACTAATAAAAAACTGAAAAACTCTCCCCAAAATAATCTCTATCTACCGAGTGCTTCACAACAAACCTCTTAGTTATATACAACATTTTATTTGAATGTATTTGTGATTTGCTGTAGCGGAACTTCTATGGTGAAAGGATCGCATTGTTTTTGGTCACCAGTTTGCCAAATTTAAGAGCAGGCTCATTAATATTAAATGTCCCGGATATCGGGTCTTTCAGGACGGTCAGTGGCGCGTATAAGTTCAAACTGCACTAAAATATTGGGAAGTCAAGCTTTGATTCACTTACAAATTATTTTGGGAACTTGACGACGGAGAAGAAGGGCAATGGCGAGTCGAAGATAAATACCAAATACAATCAAAATAAGAGAGGACTTGTTAGAGGCAAACGAAATGTTTTAGGTAAGTATAAACGTGGCTAATATATATTCATAAGCAATATTTTGAAGCAACCAGGCTATAGCGTCTTTCAAATCTTATCTACTTTACTCGTCTATCTTGAGGAATATAATTAAAATAATCAAATAAACACTAATTGAAAAAAACGTGAATGTACTATTTTTTGATAATGAGGCTGTTAATTTAGAAATTCCAGAATTTCCTTGTTGGGAATATATAATAGGAACCAGCGCTTTTTCTTGCGAACATGTTTGAAAGCCACTGTTTGACGATTTGTCAACATTTTGATCTCTGAAGTTAAAAAAAAATATCTTTCCCACTAGAATTCTATTTACATTTGTCGAATGATGCTTTCAGTCTTACATTGTCGTTCCTTATTTTTTCGAGCTGTTTTTGTTTTATATATATATATTTTTTTGCCTAAGACGTTAATAACTTTCAGCTGGACTGGTCCATTAAGAACATGATCATTTAAGATGTTTGAAGAAAATCTCTATCAAGTAACATTTGAAAACAATTTTATCCTTATTCAATGATCAAGCACTTAGATAACAATCAAAGTAAATGTAATTAAATGATATTGCATTAAATTAAATAGCTGACATATTTCCCTTCTAGAATCGTTGAAATAAAAAGAAGGAAAACAAAATGACGGGAAAAAATGTTTTCATGGTTTTCAAATAATGATGTTTCAAATTCAGTTACTTTTAATTCTTTTACAATCCCCAAATAAAATGTTTTTCTTTAAAAGTTCTTTCAGTGTCCTAGCATTTATTTCCACCTCATTTTGCAGATTCAGTTCCCAAGAAATTAATTTTTAAGGTGAGTGTGGAATTCAAGAAAGATTGCCGTATCAAGAGGCAAAACATTTTATTTCTCAATATATATGTACATTTTGATTCCCATATTGAACAGCTGATTTGATATATTGAATATTATATACATGTTTTTTTTCAATGCTACTAACACCGGCACTGAGAATGATAACTTGTTCTTTTATCTTTGCTGCTGTGATCGTTTAGTTATTGTTCAGATGTCGGATTTTATTATCATGATACTATCTATAACAAAAATATGAATTATCTTTATGGCGATAGTTCTCACATACATTAGCAGTAAAGTTACAAAGTAACTCCTTTTCAGTTCATTAGTCTCTCCCTTCACAAAGTTTATTTCATTTTCACCAATGATAAGCTTTCTAATGTAAGTAACTGTGTTTCAGTTTATGGTATTAAAGAAAGTTCAGCGGTAAAATCTAAATTAAAGTAATTTAGTCATTAAATTTATTGATCAACAACAATGTAGCCAAATAAATTTCTGACATTTTTTCTGAATAAACATTTTTTTCTGAACAAACATTTTTTCTTAACATAAACAAAGTGTAGAATAAAAGCTTTGAGTTTCACACAAAATTTTATACATTTTTCAAATCTAGCTATTTCACTCTACAGCAAATGAACATGAGGAAAACCGCATAGTTTTCAAAATGAACACACTACACAAAATATCAAAAACTCCTTAAAAGAAATACAGTTGCTCAAAAAACTAAGTTTTTTAGTTCAGTGTTTTATTTGACTAATTAATTCTCTTGCTATGAGTGAGAATGATGAGAGTTTCAGTGTTTACTAACCATTTTTGTCATTTGCAACTACGTGCGCGTTTATATTTATTATGTATAGCTTTTAGTTTCAATTGGAAAACAACACTTTTTACTATTATTATTACTCTTTCTTTTTCTCCTTTAAGTTTTATATGTATTTAACTTAGATTGATCTTTTTTCTAATTTCCCTATAATATTACTGTCATAAATAAAGTTTGGAATTTCTCGTGTTTTCACTAAATGCGCATTTCCAGAACCGCTATTTCTAATGTATCGTGGCCTAAAAAGTTGACGAGTAACCGACGATGCCTGAACAGGAGTTTTGGAATGAAAGTCATCGGCAGTTCTCGAAAATGTTTTCATCAAAATCTTGCAAAAGACTTTTCCTAACCACTATGTTAGAAATATTTTTCCGTCTGAAGCCTGGTGTATCTTGCTGCTGAATTTTTATAGGTCTGTTTAATGAAAATTATGTTTTGTGCTTTCTTCATAACGTTCAAAGCATAAAGATTCAGTGTTAATGAAATTATGCAAGTGCTTTTTTTAGATGAATTAAATTTGATAAATAAATACTAACGATAAAAGACTACATTTTGTTTTTATCTCAATTCCTTACCAAAAGTAACTTTGATCAAGAATTAAATTTGAGCGAGTTTAATAGTCTTTTAGATTAACAATTGAGTGAGTTTAATAGATTGACAGCGCCTTACCGTCCTGATTTACAGAATCCACTTGAACAGGATGAATGAAGAAATGTCTTTTCATTTAATAATAATATATAATGAAATAATGAAATAATGTCCTCTTTAAAAACAAAAGTCCTTTTGAAATCCCAACAGTGCAGAAAAAGGTGATTAAGAAAGACAAAATTAGTGAAATTCCATAAAGCAGTATACTTAGGCCAACCGAGAATAATCAGAAATGTAACTAGTTAAAACTCATGTCATAAATTTAGGATACAGTGACTCGGCAACGAGAAATTAGATTGGCTATAATAGTTATATTTGACAATCTCACTACGTTCGGAACAATTCATAGTTCCAGTGGTCCATAGTATTGCTACGTCCGACAAGCCAAAACACTTTATCGAGTTACGGCATCAAAACCAATGTTGATTGCTAAAAAATATATATGATTTGGATTGATGTTATGCATGCTAGGAATAGATTTGAAGAATCGGCCATCAAAGCTAAAAGTCTCCCTGAAATCGAGAGGTTTATGATGTTGGTTGGACCTGCCATATTCCTTTGGGAAACTGTGGCGACCTGATTGGTGGAGCTATTGTTTGAGTGAACTGATCTATGAATGTTCCAAATACAGTAGAAAACGAGCTTCAACCGTTAATGATTATAATGAGTACAGACCGTTGGTTTGTTCGTTCTCGCACACGTGGCTCGGTAACAGGCGCCCCGATAAAAACAAAACAAGCTGTTTTTCAGTATCAGTGATTAATAAAAAATTTATATGGCTAAACATTTCGTTTAAATTTTTGAATATCTATATGAACATGAACGAAATGGCATTTTAAAAATGAATGATTTTAGAACTAAGGACAAGATCGCTTTTGGGAAAAAATTTCTCCTTTTTAGGAAAGTTACTTTTGGCAATTCTCTGTACGCAGCCATCCCGAGGGGCGGGACTCCGGGGTAAAAGTATCGGGTATGCTTGTCGTATCTCTTAGGGGTAAAAATCAGCAATTTGGTATCTGTTAGGGTGTTAAAACTGAAGTTTAGAATTTCAGAATTCCCTGGTATCTTTTAGGTTAACGACAACGGGAGAGCTCATCGCTTTTCGCAGTGGGGTTTATGTTTATAGTTACACAGAGCGTATTTATTAGTGGTATCTCTTAGGGGTTAAAAATCGCCCTGCTATAACCTTTTTAAAAGACTTGCGGTGTCTTTTAGGGTTTTTTTAAATTTCCGACAAACATTCCCGATACTTTTACCCTGGAGCCCCGGAGCCCCGGTCCCCCAGGGGGCAGCCATATTCTATATTTTAAGATAAAAAATGCCTCTTCTGCATGAATTTAGTTATTTGATTACGTTTCATAACGCAACGCACACTAAAACTCCAGGAGACGGCCACACCTTTTTTATATCACGCAGAAGCCTTTTTATCTTTAACTATGGAAACTATGTCGTCAGCGGCACACTGTCACACTGTCACCTACAAAGCTACACAGCGGCACACTGCCACCTACACAGCTACTTTTTAATTTTTCCGACGTATCCATATCAACGATTAAGTTAGGCACTAATAATTTTGATAGTAAATTTGCATATACCGATTTTAGGGTGCTGTCAATCATCAATTTTGACATTCGCAGAATTTTCCTTATCCAGTTATTTCCAAATTAGGCATCATGCATCTTACCATATATAGCCATAATCATTAATTTTGCTAGTATTTTTAGTACTTTTTCAAATCTAATTATACATTGAAAATAGTTTAATGAACATCTATATCAAGTTAACCAAGAAGCTAAAGTCCTATTTTTCAACACTGTCACGTGCAAAATGCATTCAAATGTGCATTGGCAACCATTCCGATGATATGGTGCATGTCTTTGAACTTTGAGGGAAGCTTTATAGCTACAGGTTTTAAGTTTTGTATTAAAAGTGGTTATAATCAATATAAAAAGAAAGAAAGAAAGAAAAAAAAATCAAAAAACACAACAACAACAAATTCAACAACAACCAAACAAGAAAAAAGACAAAAAAAAAAAAAAAAAAAAAAGGAAAAAAATGTAAACTGAGAACACAATTGAAAAAATACGAAATAATTTAACAAAAAAGGCTATGTTGGATATAATTTAGGATATTGTGCGCTGTAATGTCAAAGCATTTCTGCAAAAAATATCTTGGTTATTGAGTTCGCTCTTTTTGCTTTTGTGTTTGTGTCAGGTTTAATATTTCTTGCTAGTTCTTAATTATTACACTACGGGTAAGTATCATCTATAGTTAATTCTTCTATACTTGCACAAACATGACATATTGTTTTTTCTTGCTTGTTCGTTTGTGGGTTTGTTTTCCACATGTTTATTTGATTCACAGTATATTTTTGAGACTATAATTACCGAAATAGCACTTATCAAGGCACCAAATGGGCACACGATCATACTTGTAAATACATGACCCTTATTTGGGTACCCGTTGCCCCCTTACGAAATACGTCAAACACTGGCTTCAAAATCAACTCAATAACCATATCGCTCATAAACAAAATAGTTTTTGGTAGAATATTTTGGATTTCATGAAGTTAAAAATTCGTAAAATCTTTTGTGATAAAAAAGAGCATTTAAGTTAAACAATTGTAATTGAAATTCCATGTTTACGCATTTGTTTCGAGATTCACTCAGGAACTTGACAATATTTTAAGTGAGAAAAACGGTCAAAAATACTCTTTAAACATTTCGTACAGTGTTACTTAATATGTCATTGCACTAACAACCTCTAAAGGCACTTCCACTTGATGTCATGTGACCTTTGTTTATCAAATATCATCTTGTTTAAATAATAGGTTAACAACAGCTGTAGTCACGTGTTTGGGTCGTCGAGTTTGGACATTTTTTAAAGTTATTTGATATCATGATTGACTTGGAACCTTTTCCATTTTCTAGTGAATTTGTCCTGTCCAACCATATCAAAGTTTCAAGGCAGTTCAATTCAAAACATAATTTTACACCATACGCAATGAATCGTCAAATCGCAAAAATTTTCTTTTCTAAGAGCTCATTCATTAATTTCCAACCCTGCTTGCAAAAAAAAATCTTAAAGCCACTGATTTCCTGAGTATAGAAATACAATAAAAGTAAATTTTATATAAAGGAAAGGTATTTGAGCCAGGTACACTAAGAGGGTGCTAGGATCCAATGGTATATGGGTGCACTTAGTGGCTGTAATACATTAATAACAGTTTAATAAAATCAATAATTTGTTCGGTCTAGAAGTGTTCCAGCGATTTTTTGCAAGGAAATGCTAAGTTTCGGTTTTACTACCTTTTACAAGAGGAAACAATCACTTTTCACAAATTCATTCATCAAAGTGGGTTTCAAAGATTTAAATCCAGGAACTATTTTCACTGACTCAGGATTCACGTTTGGGAAGCATGATTAAGCACCTGTGAAATAAGTAATCCGTGCGTCCGCTTCCGTACTTTACTCTTTGACCCATATTAGCTATGATGTAATGGACTACGAAGGAATAAGTTATGAACAGGACACCAGGGGCATTCAAACCATTGCATCCGACTCGACCAAGAAGTTCGTTGAATCTCTTCACGCCCATCACCTAAAAAATCAGAAACTTTCTTGAGCTTAATTTGAGTTTTTACTTTTTTGCAAGGAAAAAACCTTGATCAAACTCAAAGGACACTGACGAAGCATCGTTTCTACGGATTACCAAGGTTAGAGATTAGATGTTAACAGCTACTCATTTTCTTACTTATAGATATGTCGTTATTCTTATTGTCCGAAACGTCTCGACTTTCGAGTTTGGTTTGTAGATAGGCGCTGGGGCACTGTCAAAGTTAATTAACAATTTGGCCATCACGAATTCGAGACATGTCATTTTGTTTTCTAGATTATGTTTTCAGACGTTTCCAGTTTTTTATGCTTTTTTAATTTTTTAATGCTTTTTTTAAATATCCAATAGCTGTGTGTGTGTGACCTATTTGCTCATCTTTGCCCCGTGTACTTGTCAATGCGCTGTACATGACATTTGGAAAGAACTTGGTTTGACTTTTCGTTTTGAAGTCTTTCAAAATATTTTTCTTTTTAACATTAATATCCCCCTATTTTTGAAGAAAAATCGGTCGAAAGAATCCCGTAAAGGAAACTATGAAATACAATTCCAAAAATTATTGACACGTGAATTTCTCACTTGAAGGTATCTATTTACGATATAAGGTCATTACTGACATAACAGGCTGCCTTTCCCATTCGTAATTATTTGCTATTATTCGTTATTACTACTTCTAATTTCACTTCTAATTTATGATTATTTTAACAGCACCCTAAATAAAACTCAACATTTTCTGCGCAGTTCAATCCAAAACTACTTAAATTCTACACAATTCTACATGGATATTTCGAGACTAGGAAGCAACTAAAATGTCATCAAAAGATAGAACATATCAAAAAGCCTCTGAAGTATTTAAACCTAAGGTTTCCTTGATTTCAATTTTAATTTCTATTTTAATGGAGGCGATATCATGATAATTCCCAGTGGGATATCTTCCAAGCTGTCGAATTGCTGGCCACTAGAATGACGTAAGTGTTCACAGTGTGTGTTTCAAGGGTCTTGGTTAACTGGTAAGGGCGAATCAGACCATGGGTTTTAAAAAGCATGTTACTACAGGGTCTTCTAGGTGTTTGTTTAACCTATTTGTGCCAATAGTTGGTAAATATTGGAACGTTTGATTTGTTCAGAAAGTCTATATTTTTTGAAAATGAAAAGATTTTCGTCTCACAAAACAGTAACAATTGTGGTTTTACTTTATGTATATAAGCATATACATGTGTGTGTGTATATATATAGAGAGAGAGAGAGAGAGAGAGAGGATATTACGCGGCGTAGCGAAGATATGAAGTTTATCTTCTCGTGTTGAAAACAATATTTTACTCGTTCATATTGGTCAAGACACCGTGTAATTTTCTTTTTATTATATAGACAAAGAAAATATTTCTTTGATTTCGATAATCACAAAAACACGCCGTTCTTTGAAACTCTGCAAAACTCACTTGTACAGTTATATATAATGGGATTAACTTATCAAGGTTATCAAACGTCTTCGATTTATAAACAGGTTTCAAAACACACTACCACTACATGAATATTTACAGCACACAACACTCAACTCACATGTTGATCATTTCGGAGGGAGGAAAACCAGAGAACCCGGAGAAAAACTGGTTTGTGTAAGGAATGGAGGATAATACGTATAAATGGAATATTATCGGAAAGTAAAGAATTATTGTGATAAAAAGAAATTAGGAATAAGTTACACGGAAATTTATATATCCCAATAATTGAACCCAAACTTGGTAAAAAAATATATATTATTCTTATTATTCGGACTTATCGTATTCCGTATATTTCTCTTTTTCTTTTCTAGAAGAGTTTCTGCGGGAAAAAAACTTTAAAGAATAAAGTAAAACTATGCGTACATTGCACATAAAAAAATCATTAAAAAAAAATAATAATAAAAACAAAATAAAAAACCCCATAGTATTCGTGTCAACAAATCAAATAGGGACCAGTCATTATAATCACCGGGGGGAGGGGGAGGGGGGGGGGAGTGAGATGATTTTTCAAAAATCCTTCGCCCCCTCTCCCCTAGGCGATAACAAATACTGGTCACTTATTTGTGTTTTAGGCAAACTTCTTATTGCTCATTTTTATGTTGTTTTTATGTTCTTCTCAATATATTGAAGTAAATAGTTCTCTATATATTTAATAATTTTAAAGTCTTAAGCTTAAAATTTGTTCAGAACCCATTTTAAGAAATATTAACTTTTAAATACATGATACAGCGGCCAGTAACGAAAGCCTACAAATAAAATAAACATGTCAGAGCTCGTGACTACACCTACGGCAACATGGATATTTTGTTGCACGCTTGAATGGTCTTATTCGATGCACCAACTTTACAACATAGCGGCCACCAATCAAATTCCTGTTTACTGAACCACACGGATTGGCAGTGGCTATATTGATTAAGTAACATAGCGGCCACCAAACGAGGGTTGACACAGGTGGGCTATACACAACAATAATGGCACCGCAATAACAAATTATGGCCCATTAAAACACATCTACAACCGGTGCCACCAAGATATGACCTAATACAATCACTATAATGCAGTCATAGCTTTGCTGCAGGACAATGCATCTATAGCAGGCATGACTGAGATGATACATATTTAGATGTTTGTTGTCATAGCAATCATACCTGGGCCCTTACTTTTTAATTCTGTTTAAGTTCCTCCTCAAAAGACATTATCTAAGCTTAAAGCCTGCACGTGGTGTTGTGAGGAGACAATGGATCAGACATGATCTAATACCATGCAGGACCAAGGATTGATATATGTTTTATGAATATGTTAGTTCATTCAAGATCTTCGTGCTCGGAATGGCGCATGATACAGCGTGTATCAAAATTTGGTTCAAAAGAAATTTAAGAGTTCCTCATCTATAACACATAAGGATATCAACAATAATAACAAAAAGATTAGGAAAAAAGATAGATTTTATTATTTGCTGAGGTAAGGCATCAATGGTTATAATAATCATGTTATATTTTTGCAATAATAAGAATATCAGGATACTTGACGATCATTATAGTGATGATGATAACCTGCAGTAGCTCAGTGGTTTAACGAGTTGTAAATTTGATTTAGCCTTTACTATTACGGCATCTGAAGCTGTGATGATGGTGGTTGTGGCGGTGATGATGATGATGATAACGATGATGTTGTTGTTTGTGGTGGTGATGATGATGGTGGTGATGATGATAATTATGATGATCGTATAGGTAATTATAAACTACAAACAGTAGGAAAAAACACTATTTTTTTTTACTTAAATGTTCTATATTGATATTGTTTATCTATAAAGCCTGGATGTCGGGCTACGATATGAGTTTCTGATTTCTGCCGAGGAATTGGAGATAAAATAGCAATTCAAAAACCAAAAACACGGTAAAAACACGTTATGACAAAAATGGAAACCAGAAGTAACTTAAGGTAAATGTTAAAGTTTTTTCAAAAACATGAAAGCATTTTTTAAAGCTCAAATATAGAAAATCCTTGATATCGGGGGAATCAGGTCAAATAACACCCAGTGCTTCAAAGCAGTGAAAAAATTGTTTTTGTAAGCCTCTTTTGTCAATCACCAGCTTACATAGGTTTTAAGAGTAAAACGAGAGATCTTGTGGGTTGCATTGACAGCAAACCATTGTTTGACACATTTTGCGGACGTTAGGTGCTGTCAAAAAGGACAAACACATTTCTAAATCTTTCTATGATCAATTTCGTAAAATCTAGAAATATTTTCTCCTCTTTGACATGTGGCGAATTGGTGTCTGTACTGATTCAAAATCTTAACCTGTTGACTGAAGCCCTAACCTATTGTTGGTATTACCATATAAGGAATATTGTAAACACCCTGGTTCAAAAAGTTGTCTACATGGAACGGGTCAAAGTCGTAAATTGTTAACCAGTCCATATCAAACCTTGTTGTTGAAACTAGGACTGATAGATAAACCAAGAATTGGATTATCTAGAAAAAAATGGTATCAATCTAGAAAATTACGTCACCTTTGATTCTTTTCTTGAGGCTCATGATGGTAGGATGGCTCCGAAGGTGAATATTTCTAAGCATTGACTCAATTTGGATGTAATAAAATAATCCCTAACACTAACCATGTTGCATTGTTTCATTTGATACATTTTATCGAAATTGTTGATTGATTGATTTCTTTTTCAGATTCTTATACGAGGGAAGCTAGGACGGAATCATTGAGCAACCAATATCACAGTGGAGTATGCCTCATAGAGGTAAATATCAAGAATTATTTGATTGGAATCCAAATCTTTTGAACGCAGCTATAATGATATCATTTTGTGTGTTCAAAATTTTATCATGATACATCATTATATTCGTAAAAAAGATGCAACGAAAAAAATCAAAGAAACTATATTAAAATTAGAGGAAAAATTAAGATGACAACGGAAAAGTTGATTCTGCGAGGAATTTTTTTGATGGAAGATTGACGGGTCAAAAACAATAGAATATTTGATTAATCCAAATAGAATTCTTAAGTTGACGACCTTTTTGTAATGTGGAATGCCAAAATATTTGGAAAGGAGCAAATTGCTGACGATATCATAATTCCAATAAAGTCTATGTGTAAATAGTGGGAAAAAAAAAAAAAAAAAAAAAAAAAAGAAAAGAAAAGAAAAAAAAAAAAGATATCCTATCTGATTATCTTATGCAAAGAGCCGATTTTTAAACCCGTGTTCAAAATAACAACCCGAACTGTTTTACTTGGCACTTCTACTTCCCCCCACAACCCAAGTTTTATTTTTTAAAGTTATGGCGAAAAAATGTAATTTCAACATTTCGATAAAAATATCAGTTTAGACTTCTCAAATGTATGCGTTGGTATTTATCTTCTTTCAAACACAATCTAAAAACTTCAAAAGCTTTTAGATATGATTTCTAATGAAAAGCTGTAGCTAGTTTTTATTGATGAGGAAAGTCCTTTCAAACAAACAAATTTGAAAACGTATTTTATGTGAAGCAGCTAAAAACTCCCCACCGGATACCCAGTTAAATGCAGACCACTAAATACTACAAGGGATGCACGAGGTGTAACAGCTGCCATATTTATTCCCTCAAAGGCGATGACAAACTTTCAACAGTGAACACTGCGCCATTTTAATGCTTTCGATACAGTTATCCAGTCAAGTGACAACTTCTTTACATTTTCATTGGTTTATATAATAGGCAACATCAATATTTGTTTAATCAATTAACTCAGACACCGATGAGATTATATTTGATATTTTTTTCTTTTATATATTTAAGGTCCCGGTGGGGTGAACCAGTTAGGAGGTGTGTTTGTCAATGGCCGACCACTTCCCGATTACATGCGCCACCGCATCGTCGAGCTGGCTCACTGTGGTGTTCGACCATCGGAGATCTCTCGGCAATTACTCGTATCCCATGGCTGTGTCAGTAAGATACTCGGGCGCTACTATGAAACGGGTTCCGTTCGACCGGGTGCTATTGGTGGGAGCAAACCTAAAGTAGCCACACCAAAAGTGGTAAAAAAGATCTTAGAATACAAAGACAAGAATCCCTGTATCTTTGCTTGGGAGATACGAAACAATCTACTGGCCGATGGAATCTGCGATAAGACAAATGTTCCTAGTGTGAGCTCAATAAACCGGATACTTCGGAACTCGGCTGCTGAGAAGGAAGCCCGAGCGGTTCACGAACAGGTCAAACATGCTCAACAGGTACAGCAGCTTCAGCAACAGGTGACTTTGCAGCCTCAGATCAATGGATTTCCCTCACAGATTAATTTCGCTCTTCCCCACACAACCGCCGTCAACTTCGCCCCAAACATACAGAACTCGCAGATCGCACATCATCAACAACCTACTCCCGCCACCCCTCCTCAGGTCCAGCCACCTACTCAACATCCTTCCCCTGTCAAGACCCCTCAGGATGTCAATGTACAGAATGTCGAGAAGACACCGACTGAGAATGGCCATAAGATCACACAAAATGGTAATATTTTGGAATGTACTGAAATATTTGAAGCCTAACCAAAATGGGTTTATAATGTCTTTCCTTAGAACCATTAGTATAAATAAACTAGCGGACTATAATAAATCTTGCGTTCTGTTTCGCTACGCTACTACACGCCTAATAGTGATAGGCTACTAGTAGGCGAAAAGCAAATCAAAACAATGTTGTTTGCCTGACGTTTTGCCAAAATCATTGGACCAAGTTTTCATTCTTTCTTTATTTTCTATCACCGTCGAACTAGTTTGTTTATATTACTAGACCTCTCGTACTACGTGCCAAATAATCAATTCATGGTTTTCATAACTGCCATGATGGATGAACTTGACCAAAGATTCTCAATCAATTCTTTTGTTATAAAATTCAACATGGCCGCCATGTTCTTTTGTTATCTTATGCTCCTGAAAATGATTACAAACCATCTATAGGCTAAGTAACGGGAGGGAGAAGGGCCTAAAAACGACGCTTTATCTCGAATGGATGATTTAACAAGTTTGATGTCACGTGCTTGAATGCAGAATCTAGTTTCTAAGTCGCTGGTTTCCATTGCATTTCGATAATCACATAACAGATGCACATGCGCTGCACAGAAAGATATAAACAATAAAAGGCCTGGGCTTCGTATTATTGTAATACTTATAGGTCGTTCTTTGTAACAATTTACTCGTATACAGGAAATATCCAAGAAATTCATGTCAAATCTGAAGAAGATGCATCGAAAGAGGAAACAGACAATGAAAAGGTGAATGATGACCGGAAACGAAAATCAGACAGCGTCCTGAGTGACAATGTCGACACGATAAAGGAAATCCCTGAGAAACTGAACGGTGAGAATACTGACGTGAATGGCAATGAAGGCCCTGAAGCTAAGAAGAGAAAGGTGGTGTACCTGGACAATGGAAACACTAATGGAAACAAACCAGAAACATTAAGCGTGAGTAGAATAGTAAAGAAAAAAGGAAATGATATAAGGGGATAAAAGCGATTCTCTTCCCCAGAGCCCGCATTTTATCCTCTCTGCCAAGAAATGAATGTTTCCCGCTGTCCGTTTTCTGATTGGCTAATGGGCTATGAAAAATCTCCAAGAAAAATAAACTGGAATCGAAAAAAAGATGTTTTTGGATTCACCCACGGAGCCCTTTGTTTCTGTGCGAAGAATGGGAAAGATAGAATGGACGAGTGTTTGAGATGCCCTTGGCGGTCTTGCACAGGCAGACATAATCTCTTACCTCTCTTAAGTTTTGTACTTATTTGTTTCGTACTGTAAAAATGCTAAATCCCTGCCCATTTAACCTTGGTTGCCATCAGAGTACTGAGTGAATTCTGTACTGAAGGGAACCTTAATTTATTGAATGGAATACATTTTACATTACCTTTTTTATTTGCGTGCCTGTTTGTAAATTTGTACAACATTCCAGATGTTTGGATGAAAAATAATGAAATACAAAGGAGGGAGAAAATGGGGAAGTTGAGAATAATTTGTATGAGTTGTAAATTAAATTAGAAGTAAAAGAAAAAGTCAAGTACAATATTTGAGGACTTGAAAGATCTAGATTAGAAAATTAACTTGACAACGAAAAATATCTGTAATTAAACAAAAACTTATGTCATTCAATGCAACAGCCTGTTTACACGCGCGTGTCTCCCACTTGGATCAAGTACAATTCCGTGATTCCAAGCGGCTTTGCTATTGCTGGCAACATTAATGGGCTGAACACTATAGCAGACGTGAATGGGATCAATATGAATGGACTCAATGGCATTGGAAACATGAATGGTATTAGTGCGCTGAGTGGAATCAACAGTATGGCAGCTCAGGTGAATGGTGTCAATGGAATGAATGGCATGGGAAACGGAATGGGAAATGGAGTGGGATTCGTGAATGGCAATACAGCAATCAATGGCATTAATGGTCTGGCTGGGATTAGCACCCTTAATGGAATAAATGCTCTAGCTAATCTCAGTTGTCAAACTGTAAACGGCTTGAATGGAATTAACGGGATAAATGCTCTGAATGGTCTTCACCAGGTTAACAGCATTAACGGCAATAACACAGGCTTCCCACACAATGCTGAACAGGAAAGGTCCATCAATCAAAATCAAAGCAATGGCAACGGCGTTCATTCTGAAAACATCCATTGGTCATCCCAGTATCCAGTTGTTTGCATTCCTGAATCCAGCCAATCAGGAGGGATGAACCATAACAATGGCAACAACAAGGGAGAGGGCTTCCCACCTCAAATCACATTCCAATTTGCAGGTGCTCCGAGACCGGAAATCCAAAACACAAACGGAAATACCACGACCACTTCCGTTTATGCCCCAATTACTACAGCCGCTCCCAGGTTCTCTACTATTCCAGTTGGAAATCCACTGGCCAATAGCATCCAAACTATGCAGTTCACGCGCCCCATGACAACAGAGTTCACGTCACCAATCATGAAATTTGTTGGCCCTGGTACGTTTCTCCCTCTGAGACCCTCAATGTCCGCACTTGACACACTGACACAAGGATAGAAATTATCCAAAAGGCTTTGACCTTCAATGACAAGCGGCCTTAGCTGCGCATGCGCTAAATTAAGGATGTGTCAAAGGAAAGGGAAAATACATGAAGCAAAGAGCAAGAGGCAAGAATTGCTTCTACGCAACATAACAGGTACCTAAACTGTGGACATAAACAATTTATTAATTAGTGTATAGATAAAAGGACTCTATTGTAATGAACAAGACAGATAAATTCTAGAAGATATGCACTAAAATTTAGAACCACTTTGTAATCGAATCTTCAGATCAAAAATTGCTGCAGAAATCAAGTAAATAGAACGCTTTATTTTCGGCGTTATGTTTTCCATTCCAGACCACGTGTCATGTGGGAATGAAATTTTGTGTTTGTGATCAATAATTCTTCATTCGCAGCCATGTTGGCGGTAGTTAATAAAATTTCTCATTATATCCTTGTGTCTACACCACCAACATGGCCGCCATGTCTTTGCCTTCTGATCCTATTAAAAATGGTTGCAAACCATTAATGATAAGATATCTAAGCATTACCGAGAAACAAACATAATAACCAAGGGAAATGACACGTGACCTGAAATGGATAAATAGTATACCCATTAAAGTAAAGAGGATTGTCTGCTTAATGACAACATTTTAGATGTCCCAGCCCTGTAGCAGTAGTGCATGGACTTTAATCACACAGTAGCCATGTTTATTCCCAAGAGAATAATAACTTTTGTAGTTCTTCCCTGCGTGAACTCGTTCTGAAGTGTTTGAATGCGAGGCCACGCGGGGGAAATGTATTGTTTCAACCAACATGGTCGCCGCGTGATCAAAGCCCATTTCATCTTGTCCTAATATAAGAAAGAACAAAATCGAATACATTATATATATATATACATATGTAAACTATATACTATGCTAAAGAATCTAACACTTTGTAGTGTATTGTATATCAATCAGTTGTTCTAATTAAGAACTATTAAATAAGACAACCAAAGTAAATAACTTCCAGCACTCTTCGAATCTACATGATTTTACCTATCTTCGTTTGACCTGATTAGAATCTAATCGGAATATTACTTAATCACTATGTTGAAAACTTATTATTAATGTTAATTAATTTTAATAATATCGTCGTACCATGACTTGAAGCAATTAATACTTAATGATAAATTGAATGTAATTATTATCAATGTATATTCATCTTTATTAACAATAGTGTTCAACGAAATCTAGCAAATTTAGTAACTATTTTAACAAATATTTTAATGCCATATCTTAGCTCATGTAAATTAAAAATGAGATAATTTTAAAATCATATAGTACAAAGCTATATTAAAAGGTCCTATATCATTCTGAATAAGCGCTGCAGTTAAGGTTAACCCTTACATCATCATTTATTACCATGACAACGCGCATGCTTTCTTTTAAGATATAGATATCCTTCTCATCCAGGTATTCCGAAAGTATTTCAATGCGCATGCGCGCGTGTAAATGCGTACGCTGAGATGACGACGCGTACAAAAGATGTACCAAGCTGAACAGAAACTAAGAATTACATATTAGTTAATATGACTATGAGTTATTTATAATCAAAATAACTGCAAAAAACTATTTTTCTTCATCTTAGCATTTCAAGACGTTCAAATTATTCTGGTGTGCGGAACGGTCAAGTTTTCATCTTTCAACGGAAAATTCCTTTATTGAGACTGATATTCAATTCACTTGTACTGCAGTTTCTATTCAGCTTGATCGTATTATTTTATCATATTTAATGTATGTATTTATCCAACTAAAGAGATTCTATTTTTCCATATAATTAATCAATATCGATGCAATATATATTTATTACTGTTTACTGGCTGTAGACAATAATTTCAGTCATAGACAAAGAAAGCTTCATAATTTCTATTTCCTCCTAAATAATTTTCAATTACTTGCTATTTCACTATAATATTCATTAATTAGATCTAGAGGTTAAATAGCAATAGTTTCTACTGGATTGTCAATTGAAAATACAGGCTCTACTTAAAAATTGAGTGGTTTTTGGCGGTAAAAAGTGAGGAAATGCGAGTAGATTTCCTGTGTGGTTTGTGCTCTTTGACTAGCGAAAGTCATTTGAATTTACCGCAAAGTACACTAGAATGCGTCAACCATTCCTATTCTCTGTTTTTGGCCTTGAATAAGAGTTTATACTCTTGATATCCTAACTGACCTCGTTAATTAAAATAATATTCAGCCAGATATCATTTGTTTAGGAGTTCTCAAATGTTCCCTATGGATTACAACAATAAGCACATTTATATGAAAACAATAATTGTTTTAAAATTTGACGTAAGCTAAATAAGCGTTTTGGTGAACTTTGAATATTTTTGCTCCGTATTTTCTATGGACAATCTAATTTTAGTCGCAGTTAAGTAAATAACTTGGGATAATATTAACTTCCGTTATCGTTAATAACCCCGTATTACGTATTACGTATTACGTATTAACGATATAAGTCTTTCGGTTTCTAATAGTTCAACGTAATATCTAAATATAAACCAATTAACTGCCAGTAAATTTGAAATAAATAAAAATGAACGATAAAGTTTCCGATCGGTATTTCCTTACACTTTACTGAAAGCTTTTCTTTGGGAGTTGTAAATATTTTGTCCTGTTGATATATTTCGCCCGTTCAGATTAAAAATCTGAAAATTCTGAAGCCTAGTATTTGCTAAGAACATTAGGAATTTCGAAATTTTGCTGAAAAACTGACTGAAACGTCATTTCAGTGACTGAAACGACGGAGTTCAGCTTTCTTAACCTCAAAGTATCCCCAAAAAAATTATACCTTCCCTGGAGGGAGACAAGTAAAAATACTGTGTTGATATTATAGACAAAACGGGCTAAATGAAGCCTTAGAGGCAGTGGGTTGAATTTAAAGAAGTGAAAGTAATGCAAGCAGTAACAGCAGATTGATTGACAGCTTGCTGCTTCTGATTCGAATAAAAGTTTTCACTTTTGTCCATCTTTTATTTCCCTGACCTCAGACTTTGACACTAGTAACAAACACAGCAACATCCGTTCAGTATATGAATTGTAAGAAAATGTTCGCCTATGAAAGAAGAAAGCTCTACTATTGACTCCTGTTGGTGATGACTGCGAACAACTGATTCGTTATGAAGTGCATGTCTTGGATCGCTGCCTTGGCTAAACATTTTCGGTTCTGTTGAGAATCGAACCAATCACAAAAGCGCGTGCTCATTCATCGTGTCGTTACAGAACTTTATAATATTTTGACAATTATTTTGTCCGTTTTGGTTGAAACGTTAAGAGTCAGTCAGCTTTTCTTGTATATTGCCGTTTTACAGCTACAGTAGGAAATCGAGCACAACTTTAACACTGGTAATATCATGAACAAAAGGTGAGTAATCATATGTTTATATTCTGTAGGTTCGCAAACAACGACTTCCCTTGTAATGTGATATGAAAAATATTGGCAAGTGTCATGCAGTTATGGGCAGAAATGTTGGTAAAATATTCACAATGGACTGGATTTATTCACCAGTTTCCATACATCGGTTCACTGGCCAAACACAAAGCTCCCGAGCGAGGCGTCAAGGTCCAGTGGCCTTAGTTACAAAGGATTATGCAAATATCCCCTTGGAGCCTTGGCTGAATGCTTTGTGGTTGACCACTGAACCGATGTATGGAAACTGGTGTATGACATTGTTTTTCCGGTTAGTCTAAAACAGTCATAATCAGGAACTGGTTGTTCAGCGTATATCAACTGCTGTGAGATGTTATGAGGGCCGACGTGCCTACTGTCATTCTTAGTAGTTTCTAGAGAGTTCTATTATAATTTCTAAGGAGTAAACAGATAGTTCTAGAATGTTCTTAGAATTATGGTAATGAGTTCTAGAAAGTTCTAGATAATTCAGAGAAAATATGGTAATATAGTTCTGGAAGGTTCTTTCTAGATAAAACTATTGTTGTAACGGAATATTCTAGAGATTCTAAAAATAGAACATTACGTCATTTAGATTACACTAGAA
>JAAAQI020183219.1:0-22621 GCA_011800005.2 Stichodactyla mertensii
ACACCGCTATCCATAATGACTAATCAGGGAGCTCGGCCGAAGCCTGAAGGGAGAGGTTAGTCGGCCCCTAGACCATGTTAGATTAACCCCTTGCTATAATTAATAACAATCCCTTTGTCTCTCTGCTAAGTGGTTTCTTTTGTCGCTCTGTTCCATGTGGGATGCCTTTCGAAACCTGTTAGAAGCTAGACATGCGCAGATCATAGTAATTCAGGGCGTGTAGAGTATTCAGTTTCGTCCTATTTCATCAAATAGAAGAACTTGTGTTTTCTATTGCTATTAGTGACAAATCAGCGTTTGTGCCGTTAAATCGGAAGTCTTTAATTCAACACAATTGCTATGAGCGTGGACAACAATTTGTACTTGCAGTAAATAGTAAAAGGGAGGGTTTTGATTGCGCGTTTTGATAAATTGTAGACAGTTTTAATGTAACTTTCTTTGCTCATATCTTAATGACAGGTGTCAGCGGTCTTCTGGTGCAGGATATGGCATATCGAAGAGAACTAGACAAGTATTTACGAAGTGAGTTTTAAATACGTATCTTGTATTAGCTTGTACTTTGTTTGCACGATCCACGAATATATTCTGCGCCATCGTTTTGGTTAAAAGACCATAATAGAACCTCAAACCTTAGGCTTCCTTCATTTCATTCAGCTTACGAGAATGCGATCAATGGAAAGAAAATAACTTTGCGCTACTGTAACAGAAAGGAATCCCTTTGTGTGCACTTTGCCTGTACCTGCGCGCGTCTTGGAAGCTCGATATATACCTCTAATTAGCTGAGCGCGAGGGCCGTACCGTAAGATATGGACCGCAAATTGGGCAATGAGAGCGCATGAAATTACCTTGGCATGTAATAAACTTTGTAAACTTTGTTATACGACGCGCGCTTTCCAAATGCGCGCGCAGTCTGTTTGGAGCGCTTTTCGCACACATGCAGATTTTTCTGGATAATTACATTGTATAGCGCGTTCTCATTTGCGATATGAAATTATTGCAAGAAAAAATAGGAAATACAGCACGACTCGTAAAAGTATTACAGCCCTGTAACATCCTTTATGTCTTTTATGCCAGGTAAATTTGTCACGTTTGCCAAGCGCGGCTTCGAAGCGAGCAACAAGTTCCGCGCCATTCACCACTCGCCTCCTCTCAAGTGGTCCGACAAACTAGCAGCACGCGCTCAAAAGCTGGCTTACCAAATGGCACTGAATGGAACGATCCAGGCACCAGGAATCGACGAGATAGGAGAAAACAGAGCAAAGCTGTCAGCGGTGAATTACGACTGCGAGCTAGCCGGTGAAGAAGCCATGCGCATATGGTACGCGCAAGGTAGTCACTACAGTTATTCAGACCCTCGTTTGAACGGCGATACGGACTCCTTCACTCAGCTCGTTTGGAAAGATAGTCGTGAGATTGGCATGGGGTGCGCGCAGAGGAAGGGGTCAGTTACGAATGAAATCTACGTGGTAGCGCTGTATTTCCCGCCTGGAAATTCGGAATCAACATTGAGAGACAATGTGCTTAATCCCACAAGAACCTCCGACAAGGATGTTTACGCCACAATATATCGAAGAGAACACATGGGACACGACAAGAAGAAAAACAATTAGCTATAGTTATAGTAGTTTTCTAAATATGTGACAAGCAAGCCGTTACCTTAGCTTCGATGCTGGATCTCTCACACTGAGCGCGTCTTGTGGGAAAGAGAAAGAAAGAAAAACATTTCCTATTCAAGTTTTCGCTCCAGTTCCATGCGCACTGGTCTCGACCAGGCTAGAGACTAGGGAGTCAAACGACGGGAACATGAACGGAACAGAAATCTGTCAAAACTTTTTAAAATATCTTGCGTTACTACGATGCTTCGGCGGATTGAGCGAAGTGTGTGCGTGACATCACAACCCAGAATGCAAAGCGCACATTTACATCTGTGGACTCGAGTTCTTTGATAAGAAGGAACAGTAGAAAAGCACTTGTTGGTGATGTGTTGTTACTTCCACATGATCAAAATTAGCTGAATAAAATATTCATTTTTCTCTGCAAAATTACTCCTCAGATTATATTCTGTAGTCAGTATGGGTGCGTCTTAAACTCAGTCCCGCAAACGAACTTTACACAGTGTAGTGCTAAATATACACCTATTTTAAAAAAGATTGTTGGTCGGCGATCTGAAATCTGAAATCTAAGCCAGACAATTTGCCAGCGCAGGTCATAGCTCAAAGGTGGTGTCGTATTTAGCTCTTTACTGATTGCAAACTACTAAAAGATGAAACTTAAGAAAATAAAACTTAATTTAACTATAAATTCGCAGCTCGTGACTTCTCAGATTTCAGATTCCAGGTCTCCAACCGACACCTTATTTTGAAATAGGTGTACAAAGAATGCGTACAGTTACACTATATAAACGATTGACTGTTAACTATGGCAGGAACGAAAAGCAAATCTTCAATTGCTTTTCGCGAACATTCTTACAGAGCAAACTTGAAAGAAAATTGCTCTTTTAAGTCTCAAGAGTTGTTCTTATCTGTCTTTTAGCACCAGTGATGTCATGTCCTATTTTAAGCATCATGTCACATCAGTCAAACCATTCAATGTTCGATCATAGCGATGGTGGCGGTTTCTGTTTTTCAACGACTTTTTTAAAAAAGAATCCAATCTGAAGGTAAGCAAGAAATTCCCGACTAAACTCAAACATTTCAAAACTTATCTTTCTTGGTTTGTATGGAATGGTTATTATCAAAATTAATTTATGGTCGTTACGGGTTCATGAATACCTGAAGACCATTCAGTCTTCAATAAGTTCAAAATTTTCCCTGTTCTCATCTATCTCTTAAATGGCTTTTTCTGGATTTATACCAGAAAACCTTTTTGCACTTTTATAATTTATCTTTTTGTGTGATTCTGTTCAAGAATCAGAGCTGATATGAAAAGAAACGACTTGACATTTACACCGATTTTTTTTTCTTTTCTGTTTTTTCCTTGCTTTTTGTCGCAGAATCAATGGGACATTATACGGATCAAATGCTGTGAAACAACCATAGGATGGCTGGTTTGTGGAGACTTTGTGTGTTTATTATACCATGTCTCGTTGTTCTACAGTTCATACAGGCATGGTCTTCAGGTACGCGTGTGAATAATAAAACGACATAAAAAGAGAATCCACAACCACAGTGGCCGGACTCTGGACCCCTGAGTCTGATTCCTGACCCAATTTTGTATCTTCAATTCCCTATCTTTAATTTGGTTTTTAATTATTCTTGTTGTACTTAGAGAACACAAAAATTAAAGACGTGCGATCATGTTTGTCGGATGATAAAACAAAAGAAAACAACACTAGTTCGTTTGCTAAATCCAACATGGCGGCTATAAGGACAACCAATCAGCAACCTTCATAACTGAAGGCAGGGTTCGACGACCGACCCGAGATGTTTTCATAGTTTTGGAATTTATAGTTTTTCTTGCATGTCACTTTAGATAGAATTTTTACGAACATCTTTATCCAAAAGAGGTTTTCCACGATCACGTGATGGCAGCCATGTTGGATGGGGGGGGAATCTACAGAGTACTCAGTTGATGTAATGTATTCATAAAATCTATTGTTGTCTATTGTCGTTCTATCTATTGTATTATGTGTTGTTCATTGTATTTTCATGTATATATTACATCAACTGCGTGCTCTGTAGACCCTCCCTGTTCGATGGCAGAAACATTAAAATCGTTTTACACGAGAAGAAATTCGATCCCTTAGGGGAAAGAGATTCTGTTGTTCTCCATCCAACACGGCTGCCGTCCGTCAGGTGGCCGTACAAAACCTTTACTAACGCTAACCAACATTTTTCATTTTTGAAAGCCAACATGATTTCATTGCAGGATTAAGCAGCTCTGCACAGAAAAGAACCATCGAAATGCAAACAGCGTACGTGTACAGGAAGGTCTCTGCGCCACATTACTCAGGTAACGCCTGCTGCTTAGGTCACGTGATATTTTCCCGCCAAATTAGTGGTTGGAAACGTCAGCTACACCTTGTTTTAGAGATAGGCAATAAATACAAGCTCACCGTATGCAATATTTTTGAAGGATCATTTAGCAGATTTTTCAGCGTTTACTACTGACATATTTTAGCAAAGAGAAATTTCAGTGCTTACCATCCAACATGGCGGAACTCAGTGGTCACGTGACCATTTAATCATGTACTAATCTATTGCTTGTTTGTGCAGTGATTCTGGGCAGTAGTGGCAAAAGCATCGAAGGACCTGCCATACCCTCCCCTGGTGGGGATGAAATTCACCGCGTACAAGGGTTTCTGATCAACAACGATGATGTATTGACTGGTAAGCTAATTCAGTTTTGAATTTGGATTTAGACTAAAATGTCTTCAAAAACCACGTATCCACAACTCAATATATACAGTCCAGTCAGTACAAGGATCTTCAGCTTAAAACCGTTTCTACTTAATTTCTTTCTAGTGTAGGGGATTTTCAAAGTTATTTTCTTTCTGTATCTGTCAATTCTTTCTTGATTACAATAGACGAATCGTCGAGCTTCTCCAAGGCGGGCCTTCTTGTGCATAACAGATACCGCATACTCCACCACGCATCACCGCTGACCTGGTCAGACAACCTGGCTCGACAGGCAGAAAGAGTGGCGTACAAGCTTGCGAAGGGACGAACAGACAGCTCAAAACGCAGCGAGATTGATATGGACACAGTTGGTGAGAACATTGAGAAATTATTCTCTGTCAGCTACAACTGCGACGGTAGAGCTGCCATTGAGGCGGTCGACCGCTGGTACAAAGAGGGCGACGATTACAGCTTCTCGTATCCTCATCTCAGCGAGAAGACGAATTCTTTCACGCAGCTTATTTGGAAAGGCACGACGAGGGTCGGCATGGGTTGCGCATTGAAGAAAGGACTTTTGACCAATGATGTGTTTGTGGTGGCTTTGTATTCACCACCGGGAAACGTGAAGGACGAAGTGGGAACAAACGTGGTGAGGTCTGGAGAACTGAAACAGAAGGACGATGTGTATTCGAACATATTTTAATTGAATATTTTTATTTCTTCGTGGCAAAGAGTACAGAGATTTTACATTCTAATGCAACGGTTAAAGTTTGTTGTTTTAAAATCTTATTTAAATAAGCAACAGCATGCCATGGGTCCCATGGGCACCTGCAGTGCAGTAGTTAACTTTGGCTTGTATTTCAAATCTCTGACTATCTCTGCAACAGTGATTGACAATCCGATTGCAGTGTGACAGATTCTGTACCAGTTAACAACATTTTGATACTGTGTAAGGCTCGCGTATGTGACCAGGGGGCGCATCCAGGAATAAGAGAAGGGGTCCGGGGGCTGGAAAACTTATCGAGCCATGTTTGCAGGGGACACGGCCCCTTAGACCCTAAATCCGCCCATGGTGAGATGTCAATGTTGGAGGTAAATGATAGAGTCTTTATACCAGCTCTGTTGTGAGTATCGTTGACTTGTCTATTCATGTCAAACGTCACATTCCTGTGGGGACCATGCAATTCAGCGCTTTTTGCACTAAAAGACCTGCAACTAATGCTCATACACCATTTAACTTCCTAACCGGAATGGCTTGAATTTTTTCCTACCATATGTCGTAATTATAGTGATCGGCGTCATTTGGGGACATCTTTCTCCCGCAAGTTTCCTTATGATAAAAGAAATGGTTTTATAACGTGTATACCACGTGGCGCGTCTGGAATTGATAGCACATTGCAACATATCGCATCTTTGGCTATTTTTTTGTCGCATGTCAGTTTATTCCAAGAGAGAAATCGTTTTAACTTGTCTACCCTAAGTGGATTTGGTGCTATGAATTGCCAAACGATCCAAGTTCAAATGGCATAACATCTAATGTCACTAGTATGTCAAATATGAAATGAACTGAGCCACCAAGGTCTCGCTTTCTTTCCAACTGAACTTGCCAACTATATCCAGCTATTTCAAAAAAGGTTGACGGGGCGAACGACTAAAAGGAACTGTGGAGCAATAAGAATTTCTCCATATTCATTTCTTAATACCTAAACAATGCCTGCACCATTCAACGAAGATCTTCAGCAGGTATTGTTAGGAAAGAAATTCTTATTGCTCCACAGTTCCTTTTGGTCTTGCAATCGCCAATACCGAGTCGCTATTCACCATTCGCCCCGACAATCTTTTGAAATAGCTGGATATAGAATCACAAGTGACTATATCTTGTGAGAGCTCGTCGACCCATTAACAAGACAACAGGTGTCATCTTGACTCGTATATTGTGTCTTCGATAGTTCAATGAATACAAACAAACACTACGATGAATGTTTGATGAGAAGGCTTCCTGGTGGCATTATATCATTGATTCCAAGCTTTGTTTGATTGTGTTATGAATAAAATATTAAACCTAATTCCCCCGTCACTTTTGGGGTCGAAATTTTGGATCCCTTTTCGTCGAAAACGATGACTATTCTGCCGAGATACCGTCAGATCTTGACAATCCTCGTTGTATTCCTCGTTTGCTCCGAATGTAAGTACTCCGTCATTAACAGCTATTTTATGAGAACAGAAATGGTAAAACTTAGTGACGAGAATTCTTGCCGCCAAGCGACTTGTTTACTTTTAGTTGTGTCAGATGCTTTTTCAAATTTTGCTCTATCAAATTTTTTAGTTTACTGACAATATATATTTTTTAAATCGTGACATCGTACTATTGAAGTGACAAAGAACAACGCTTATTTTGATTCCGAGGAGTATCGCGTTCATTTAAACTAAATTGTGTAGTTAAATAGAACAACCAGTCGGAAACAGATTGCCTTTACTACCTGTAAAACTGAACATCTGCTTCTCAAATGACTCTTGGAAACGACAAATTACAACTCTTTATAACTCACTGGAAGTCTCTATCTGTCTCCTAGCAGACGCTCGTCTAGTGCTTCAATGCATATTTGGTTTAAACAGTAGTCTTTTTCAAGTGGCCTGGTGTGTTGTGCTAGTAGCAGTAGTATAGTAGTTGCTACACTATCCTTACGTTTAGCTATGGTGGTTAGGAAGTTGTTTGGTAGGTGAGATGATTTGTGGCAGCTTGTTTTGTTGTTGTTGCATGAAGGTGGTCATGTACTTGAAGTAGTATAGTAGTTGTGAGTTTGTTTTCCTGTTAAAGTTGTTTTTTAAGTTTGTTTTTGTTTTTGTGGTGGTGGTGGTGGTAGTTTCTTGTTATTGTTGTTGTTGTGGTGGTGGTGGTGGTAGTTTCTTGTTATTGCTGTTCTTGTGGTGGTGGTTGTTATTTTGCCGTTGTTGTTGTTGTGGTGGTGGTGGTGGTAGTTTCTTGTTATTGCTGTTGTTGTGGTGGTGGTAATGTTTTTGCTGTGCGGACATTATTTTTTTTACATTGTAGTGGCAGTTGTTTTGCTGTTGTTGTTTCTGTCGATGTTGTTTTGGTAGTGGCGGTTGTAGTTATGTTATTGTTGTTGTTGTTTTAGTGGCGAGGTGGTGGTAGTTGTCTTTTCTTGCTGTTGTGGCGGTGATGTTAGTTTATTTGCTGTTGTTGTTAATGTTGTTGTTGTTGTGGCGTTGATGGTAGCTATGCTGTTTTTGTTGTGAAGGTGTTTCTGATGATGTTGAAGTGTGTCATGAAAGACATGCTCCTGTATGACAATTAGACGTTGCGGCGTGTAAAACAAAGCGTTATCTTTTTGATTCAAGGTTTTCCTTCCAAGTATAAAAAAGCAGGAAATCACAGAAGAACAATGAGGAGTCGTTTGAGGGGTGAATCATACAATTTTCGTAAACGATAGGCTAATTCATAGTAGTACTGTAACTATATCATTTTGTACCGTAACTATGATCTACGTGCTGTGATTGGATTATTCACACGAAAACAATGGGAAGCCATTTCAGTGTTACGGCATACCGTACTGTGTACGTCCTGTAAGTCAGTATCGTACGTTACCCACTCATACTAAAACCGCACTAAATCACAAAAGTTTCTCACGATAGATAGCACTCCCTTTTCTCCGGTGAAATCTCCACAGATGAAGTGCAATCTTGCACACGTTTGCAAGAGTGTAATGTTCTTTGCGTTTCGTGTTTCAGGTCACGGGCATGGGAAGAAGAACACAAAGAAAGACTCGGTGCGAACATCCAGTCAAGAAGTTATGGGTCAGTCAAGATAACATCAAACATGTTGATGAATTCATTATAAATAACTTCTTAGATAAACAAGAAGAGATACTGGGTCTCTACAGTAGTACAAGAATAGTAGCTAGTTCCTCTACGAGGCGCTGCTGATTTCCCACGGAGCCTATTGTGAGCATTACCCCAACCGTCCCTTTGTTCTCCCGTATTTGTGTACTCTTTTCTAAGGATACTCAAAGTTAAAGCTACAAGAACGAGAGAAAAGTGTATAACAGTGAGGTCGATGAGAATCGATCTACGAACTATAATCACCTCTCTTGCTTTACATGGTGTTGTTGACGCCGAAAACAGTTGTTCAAAC
The DNA here is from genome assembly GCA_011800005.2 of Stichodactyla mertensii. NCBI lineage: Eukaryota > Metazoa > Cnidaria > Anthozoa > Actiniaria > Stichodactylidae > Stichodactyla > Stichodactyla mertensii. The sequence goes on from JAAAQI020183219.1 coordinate 8,491, forward strand.
TGAGAAAAGACCGTGATGAAAAGCATTTATAAATTCTTTTATTCACAGCGGCCGTGATGCATCCCGGGAAGTTAGACATGAGAGAAGAGAAAGAGTTGTCACAGCTGCAAAACTATAACAAGGAGTACATCAACAATGAAATGGCTGCTGAAACATGTACGTTGGCCGGACACTCCGGCGTCAAAAAAAGACAGATTCTTGTGAAAATTCTTGAAAATTCTTGCATTCCGGATTCCAGGAGTCGAATTCCTGATTTTACACCTTGGATTCCAAATACACATTTTGGACTCCGGATTTCGTAACTTGGACTTTGATCAAGGAATTATCTGAATCCATTTAACCATGGTCGTTTAAATCGCACGAGATTAAAGCGGTTTTCTGTGAAAAACTCACGGTACTGACGTACCGTGACGTGCCGTGACCGTGACCGTGTCGTGTCAAAGCATTTCATTGGAGGAGCAGTGACCTCGCGTGCTGTGATTGGCTCAACTGATACCATTATTTCCGTGCCGTGACGGTGTCACGTGTCGTGAAGTTTTTCAAAGTCATACGAAAACTACTGTAACAACACTTAGAACACCCACGGCGGTGTCACGGGCACGGCACGGCACGGCACGGCCGCAGCACCGCGCATTATCAATCTGCCCTACATGAAAACAACTTGTGTCTAGAATCCGCAACAGTGCTGGTTTGAATCTCACTTCTTTCGAACATCTTCTAATGAGCGTATTATTCATTTGCAGCTCTTCTGGCCAACCAGGGTATTGACGACGATTCTGCCCTCAAAATATCCAACATAGAAGCACTGCCCAGTGCCTTACGAGGTTCATACACCTCTTCCAAGACAAAAATCAACGACATGAAAGATGATTCGGCCACCATGTCCAAGCAAAGGGTCGCCGCTTACAACCCGGATGAGTATCTACTCGATGCGAACTCTTGGCCTGAATACAAGATTAAGGACTCAGACTACATGAGCAGGAATTTCCGTGTGTATCCTCAATTGTCGAACGAAGGCGAGGGTGGATACCAAGGCGGTATGATGTCGTATGAAGCGCGAGGACGAATGGACGAGGACGCTGGAATGCCGGAGGGACCGTACGGTGACGGCAACTATGGCTTCCCTCAACCGCCGCAGATGGTCAGCGATCAAACGGGTCCCACCCAACTCTCAGACGAAGGATCCCAGATCACATCCAGGCCGATGAAAGAGCACACCAACAAGCACCCAGCAGGTCAAGGCTTTAGCGACGCAACAGTAGGTTCATCGAACAATTCCTCGCGTAATAGCTCGTATCATTCAGCTGAAGGAGGTTCAGGTAGTGGTGAAGGGTCTGGGAACAGTGATCCAGTTCTAAAACAAAGTAAAACTCCTTCCCACTCTAACACAGCGACCAGCGGGAATATGAAAAGCAACACGAAAGCTACAGATGTGAAAGTCGAAGGGACAGGGGCGGAAGCTGGAAGGAAAGGAGCTGCTAGACCTAGCTTAGGAGGGGCAGGAGCAGCAGAAGGAGGGTCAGGAGATGAAGGTGGGGCGACGGGAGCTGATAAAATAGGAGTTGGAAGCCATGGGGCGAAAGAAGCATCAGCCACAGAAACAAAGGGTAACGGAGACAGTTCTCAAATCTTAACCTCACAAGCAAAGCCGGAACTACCTGCCACAGGTACAAAAACAGCCACGGAATCGATGAAACAGACGAGCGACAAAACACAGAATCCACCTGCTAATGGTAAGAGTGACTCTGCGGCGGCTAAAAGTGCGCCAACCTCCATTGACCCACCAGAAAAAAATGATTCCAACTCATCTCAAAGTGCATCAGCTAAGGAAATTACAAACGCATTATCACAAGCACAAGGGGATACCCCGTTGGGACAGTTCGCTGAATTCTTGAAATCCAAAGGAATCACTCTGACGATCAACAAAGATAAAGCTGCGACGAATTCCAATGACGCACAGACGTCTGCAAAAGGAGATCAACCGGGCTTCACCATGCTGGCATCAGCACTCCCGTCATCAGGAGACTCCTCTAACCCAAACACCTCTACAAAAGTAACCGAATCACAGGACACTCAAGCTACCAACTTAAATAATGCTGTAATGAATTGGCAGAACGTTGCTCCACAATCTGGACAGATAGGACAACTTTTTCTACGACAATCCACCAAACAGGGACACAAAAACTAATATTATTTTTCAATAATTATTTTTTCCTCGTCAGTGGGTGTGTACCGACAGCCGTGTCGCGTCGTCTTAGTGTGTGCCAAGTCAACACGTGGTAGATCGAGTTGTGTGTGTGTGTGTGTCTTACTGATAGGAATATTCTCAACACTGGTACGAATATTCGAAGCCAATTAACTTTAACGTTTGTATCAAACGAAGTTGTCAATTACAAGCATGAAATAAAGAGATTCCATTACAAAACGCAGAGTTTTAAAGATCCACAAAACTCATAACTACGTGGTATAGATCGAGATTACTACCATTGTTTCTGAATCAAGAGGTGCTAGTTACAGTGCCACACGAGGCAATGTTTGATCCAATTTTAAGGCCAGTCATAATTTATCGAACCAAAAATACTTATTAGGTTCCCCCCTGAAAATGCTTTGGGCTCTCAATAGATTTGTCTAGGGCAGGGACCGCGGGGGGGGCTGAAGCCCTCCAAATTTTAACGAGAATGACATACATGCTCTACTATCAAGGGGTAAGGATTTACTAAGCTAGCCCCCCCTCCAAACACACACACACACACACTTTCAGAACTGTTCAGTGGTCCCTGTACCTCAAATTAAACGGTTTGTCAATTACCTGTCTCCCCTTCCCTAGTCGTTTAATGAGCGGTCCGTTATCATTCCAGTTGCAGTGAGCTGCTCACATTCCGTCTCTTACCTCTCGGTGGTCTGTCTTGGGTCCAAACCTGGGATTTCAGTGTTATCGTAAGTAGAGTTGTTTGTTGGTTTTCGATTGTGCTGATTGCAAGAACCAGAGGTCAACAAATAACCCGGCTCTGTTTTACGAGGCTATGCGAAGAGGAAACGAATCTGAATTCTTCAGTCTTTTACTCGTGTGATTTTTCATTCTCCGCGACCAGAACTGAATCACCCGGGGGGGGGGGGAAGAAAGAAAGAAAGGAAAAGGAAAGGAGTGCGAAAAATGGAGTGCGAACTTAGATCATAACATAGTGATACGTGACTTAATGTTTCTTTCCTCTGAGGGTCAAAACAGTGGAAAGAATTTACACTAGAAAAGCTTTCAATTCTCAAAGAACTGACGAAAAGAGAACTCCTTGTTTTGACTTGACACCAAGTTAGGAATTACTACAAGGAATGCATACTACTTCCTACGACATGTACAGTCTTATTTGCCTCACTGCCATCAAGCTTTGAGGGCATTTTTCATGAACGCAATTTTTCCATGAGGTAATTCCATTCGATAGAGAAAGGAAAAAGCTAGTTTACTTTTTCTAATTGGCCGTTTACATGATATGATACCGAAATGAGTTTCGTTCCGGAACGAGTTTCATCCCAGTTGCCATATATTTCTTTGCGTTCCTTTACATGATACCAGAACAAAATGATACCAGTACGAGGCATTCTGGAATGAGTTCATCCCGGTTTTCATTCCAAAACGAAGCGCTCATTCTGGTACGACATTCTATACCAGTATCATATAAACGTGGCACGAACAGTCATTCTGGAATGAACCCGCTCTCTGGGGAGACTGGAACGAGTGGCGCATGCGTGTCAGACACATTCGGTTCGGTAATGCCATGGGATCGGAGGAGCTGAACTCGTTCGCGGTATGGAATTCATTCTCGTTTCTGAATGAAACTCATTCCGGTATCATTTTAACGGCCCCTAAGTCTTTTGGCTCGTGTCCAACAAATTTGAGGGCACTTTTCATTCCTCGTGGAATAATTCCATGCGGTAGTGGATTAAAAAAGCTACTCGTTACTGCTGCAAGTCGAGATAAAGAAACCAGTGAATGGTAAAGATATTTGATGTCATCTTCCTTGACCTCATTGGCTGCTCCACTGACCATCCCGACTCGTTTACAGGTTCCATTGTCATGGTGGTTGCTTTACAAGAGTAATGACCTCATCTTTGAGGTCAAAAAGACAGGGATTTCTTACCCCGCGACCGCCGAATTCAGGATTCGAGAAGGATGATGTTTTGAGCGACGAAAAAAGGGCCAATTCTCGTTTTGGTGAGTGCAAAATTACCGTTATTTCTGAAGGACAAGAAATAATTCCAACTGACTAGGCATAAAAAATTGGGAAGACTTTGAAAACGTTGACAATGACGTGGTTGGAAAAGTGAAAAGCATATCTCCAACACATCAAACATAACACAGTAAGCCTTTGCCTTTGGAACACGATATCTGTAAATTTTACTACCGTGTCAAGCTTCGTACGATTGATTGCTTTTAGTTCACCACGACAAAGAGGCTAACATCGTATCCTTCATGGTTTTACAGGTCACAGGCGGCGTGTTCAGCTATGAGAGGCTCCGCATGGATGGACATATGTTTTCTTCTCGGACTTGTGCTGCGTAAGTCTCACCAACCGCAGGAAAATTAAAATCCTTGAATTCGTTAAAAAATGTTACCCATCTATATATGTGTGTATGTGTGTGCCAATCTCTTTATGTCCTGTTTGTGCAAGGAATAAGTGTAAGACCAGTGTAATCGTTGTTCATCTTCCTTGTTATCTTCTGAGCTTCTGCGCAGGTCAATTTCCCGCCCTTTTGATGACATTAAACATAATCCCCGTAAAATCTCGAATTTGCGGGCGGTGCACAAGAAAACGTTTATTGGTGATTGAAATATTTTGCTCTGAGGAACAGAAATGAAGGTTCGGACACACGTGCTTGCAACAAGGAAGTCGCACCGTGTGCCCGCCCGAGCAAACTGTTGACGCGCGCGACGTCGTAAAAGTAGAACTCATTTCTACTTCTGAGACATCGCTGGCAACGTCGCGCGCAACAGTTGCACGGGGGGGAGGGGGGGAACACACGGTGCGACTTCCCCCCCTCGTTGCAAGCAACGTCGCAGGGAACGTCGCATTGTGTGAACGCATTGTTAGAACGCAAACATCGGCTAAAACCGTCAATGAATAATGATCCTATATAACTATCAACACCTTGAGGCGGTGCTCGCCTTTGAAACTAAGTATCAATCCCACAATACACCCATAACTGAGCCAGAAGAGCGGTTTTCGAATGAGTGAGAAACGTACGGTGTTGACGTACAGCACGTACATGGTACGGTATGCCGTAACATTGAAATGGTTTCCCACTGTTTGCGTCTAATCACAAAGCATAGTTACGGTATTGGGTACGGTTACCAATTTGCCGTAGCGCTTGGCAAAAACACACTTTTTATTTAAACATGCTGAAGTGTTTTTTCTTTTTCTTTCTTTCTTTCTTTTTTTTTTTTTTCCTTTATTCACATTTCAACTACTGGAACTTCTAGTCGCTGGTCCGGCCTGCAGTAGGATTTTACAAGGTATTTACAAGTAAAGAATACAAATATAATATACACATAATAATTAAAAAGAAAAAAATACAAATGTACTATTTGTGTTGATAAATTTAAAATATTTCATGGATAAAAAAAATAAATAAATGATAATTTGCACAAGAAAAAAAAAAACAGAGCAAGAGCTTCTGCAGATTTCATTGGTCATCTTCCAAAAACTTTAAAGGTTCTACGGTTCTACGAAAAAATCTGACACGGCAACGGTCATGGTACCGAATCGACGGTAAGAAGCACTCTCTTTTTTCAGTTTTCGTTCCTGATTCCAAGAGTACTGTGCCTCATTCAGCATTACAGGTGCACAATAAATACCGTGCAATGCATCACTCTCCTCCATTAAACTGGTCCGATTCACTAGCCAATCAGGCACAAGCTATCGTAGATACCATGGCAAGAGGGGGATCGTTTTCTGCTGGTCAGCGTAATACGGCCGTTAATTTGGGCCAAAACCTTGCAAAGCTTGCAGGTGAGCTATTATACATAAAATACTTGACCCGATTTAACGCGCATGTATCGAAATAATAACTTAACCTACTATAACCTAATAAAGTAATTTCTAAATAAATAAGATATATTTTGTTCCAATGCACTTTACTAATGCGTTGTGCTCGGGTTATAGACAATTTTCATATGAATGTGAAAAGCTCGTAGTACGATAGGTGCCGTAAGGGTGCCTTACTGCGACCGTGATGTTTTCTAGAATACTCCAGTTTCACATTGCATAAAACCACAATTCGTAATGACCACAGACTCATTTGTGCTGGGTTAGCCTCGTTTATAAGAAAGTTATTCATAGACATTAGCGAAAGTCCATGGAATTTAAAAGTGTTTGAATTGCTCAAGTTGTACATTCTTCACATACGCTTAAACGAGGCTAAACCTGTACAAATGAATCCGTTGTCAAGGATTACAGCGGTAATTACGGAATGCGGAACAGGAATAGTTTGACATGCCTTGCCGTGCCTTGACCTTGTGTCAGACTTTATGCCGCGAGCTTTTCACAGTCATACGAAATCTGCTCTAATATCCTCATAACAGGCAAACAGTCAATGCAGCTTACTAAATATGTTGTACATTTGTGCGCACGTATTACAGAGCTTTTACGTTGAAGCATTTTCGGGTCCATTACCTAAGAAAATCAGCTAAAATAAAGCCAAGAATGTTATGTACAACGTATTTTCCAATTAGGATTCTGTATAACAATTCCCAGCCATTAAGAAAATCTTCACAGGAGTACTTTACTTTTCATTTTGGACCCGCGATTGACGCCACGCTTAAAAGCTCTATATATAACTATAACAGTTATTTTCAATCTTGCCTCCTGGATTTATCCTGTTACATGGTTCGTACAGATTCCTTGGTAAAAACTTCCAAAACTTTTTCAAAGCCTATTGACTTAAATTTCCAAAACTGTTGACCAAAAGTGCCAGCGGGCATTGATTTGCAGCAGGCAAAAAAAAAAAAAAAAAAAAAAACATCGGCCTTTTTGATTAATACAACGAAAACAGTTCTTTGCAAGGTAGGAGCTGGACAACCGACAAGAAATTCATAACTTTTCCATAGCCTAGTGGTCGAAAAAGGAATTTTCCAAAACTTTCCAGGTCCTGGAAAAATGCATGATCAATTTCCAAAACTTTCCAAGACTGTCTAAAACCCGTACGAACCATGCGTTTAGAATATACAAGAATCTCGCTCGTCATAAAGTTTACCACCATGAATTTTTCCAACAGATTTTGCATGGTAGCTTCTTATGGAATCTCAGAACCAGAAGGAAAACTGTTTAAGCACTTTCGGCAATCTTATTTCTCCCATTAAAAAAGACTTTGACATCTTTCATTCCAGGATTCATGACATGTGACGATGCTGGAGAAATTGCAACCAACCTCTGGTACAGCCAAGCTAAGAACTACAGCTATTCGGACCCGAGACTGAATGCTGATACTGACACCTTTACACAGGTAAGGCAGACACAAACAGATCAGACACACATACATATTACAGACACACACACATAAACACACATGTAGACACAGGTAAGATAGACTACGCAGGTCAGACAGGCACACACAAACTCGCACAGGTAGGACAGACGCACAGATCAGACAGGTATACAAACACAGGTAAGCCAGGTATACCGACAGATAAGACAGATATTACAGAGAAAAGGACACACAGACACAATGCACTGCAGTTTTCGTTCGAACTTCGTCCATCGGGATCAATCAATCAGTATCATTCGAGAGAGAAAAACTCACAAGCTGCTTGAGTTATTGACGCTTCTAAAGTATTGGAATTAAATTAGCCAGGAAATCGAATCTTTTGAGACACATTGTGATTTGTACGCAAAGACGCGGAATTAAAAAACAAAAAAACGAAAACAAAAAAAAAAAAAACGAAAACCGAAACTTGAATGCCAGTATGTCTTAACCTTTCATCACAAATGCAGCGGAGCAGACTGCTCCATCGAATCAGCCGAAACTGAGTCACCTTACGTATCGATTTCTTACACAGGTGGTATGGAAGAACAGCAAGGATTTTGGGGTTGGATGCGCGCGCAGCCCCAACAACCAGTCGGGTCCAGTCTACATAGTAGCGCTCTACCGCCCGGCAGGAAACATTCCCAGACTACTACGCGATAACGTTCTGGCACCGGGAGAAAAAGGTGCTGATCCGGATGTATATTCAACACTATTCAGACGAAACTTCAAAGAAAAATATGCTGGAAATAACTTGAAATTATCTAAAACGAATTGATTCATCATTTTGAGGGCTACGGGATTATCAAACGGGATTCCTGTGGGTAAAGGAATCCCAACTCTGGTGCCGGTGTTCAACACATTGATCGTATATGGACCAATGTTTGAGTTTAAGGTCGTGATACAAGGTGACTGCATTTTATACGAGTTTTCATGCTCTTAAATAGGTTGACTAAATGAACCAGGAGTTTTGATTCAATCAAGTGTTTTGGTGATCTGTCCGGCAGCGACTCATTTCTTAATAAATAATTAATTAAAACCAATTTTAGAGTCCTTTTCAAACATGTCAAATGCTAAGGTTGTTGTTTCTGGAAGGTAGATAAATCGTAGAGCTGAAGAGTTGCAGATATTAAAACCTCAAAAGCTGTCCACTTTCGGTCTAATGATCGACCTAACCCAAACACAGAGTTCTCTTTCTTATGTGGCTTGGATTGGGCGTGGTCTCCAGCCACTGGACGATCTTCGATCTAGATGGGATACCTGTGTCAACAGGCAACCCACTGCTAATAACTCTAACCTTCATTTTCAAGTCCATTTGGTCGTACCAACCGGGAAGTCAATTGCATGATGAACCAAAACGAGGTTTGTAATGACAAGCCCTCCTGTACAAATAGGTTTGCTATCGCCTCAGTGAATATTAGTGCAATATACGATGATGTCTTGTAGTTACTATCGTCACGTGTCTACGGGGTTGTTTTCAAGTAAGACGTCAGAAGCAGACTCAGTACTAAATGGTCGTCTTCTTTCGATACTGCTTCGTGACATCATCGCTCTTAGACATTTTATTATTGGCTCAGGGATGATGTTTCTGGTTTTCCTGGATTTGGAAGAAGGAAGAATTTGAAAAATTACATCTTTGAACTGATGCATTAGACATCAGAGCATCATTAAGTGCATTGCAACTGTAGAAGCAAACGGTAAAGGTAAAGTCTACAGCAATGGAAACTGAGAGAGCGAATGGGGCTCATCAGAGGACAGGGCTGTGGTACCCCAGAAAAAGGCTCCATTTTCTGCACCTCAAGTATCCTATAATACACCACGAAGAGGTTATGACGTAATGTCGATGAGCCTAGACTTGCCAGTTGAGGTATAACCCAAGCACAAAGGATTGCTGGTCAGTTGCTCAGGTCTTTGGGTATAAAAAGGGTGCAATTTGTAACATTAAAGTCTTAACCAATAAAAACCTTCACTAATTGGATTAAATTCTCTGTAAAAATCAAACAGCAGCAACGGGAAGAGGAAGGCAGGCGCAAATATTTTTGCAGCAATTTTGAATGAGGGGTATTTCGTTGACAGAGGAACATAGGTTGGCTAACGCAAGACTTTCATATCACACTACCACACTCATGGTTCAGAGTCAGAGGCAGCCGGAATCGTGATTCTGAGTGGTCAATCCATGAAATAGAGCGACTTTGAGATTTTTAATTCTCGTTAGCTTTTCCAAGGCCAAAAGTGTCTGTCGACTCTACTGCCAGGGAGTTGCCCTCACTATGGAAACCGAGCTACTCCTCGTATGAATATCGATTCAGTTATAAAAACTAACGCCAACATTTAGTCGTTTAGCTTGGTCTGAATATCGCGTCGGACGAAGTGAGAAAGTGAAAAACGAGATTGTCATGGATCAATGGACGGATGTATGGATGGATCGTATTTAAACATTTGGCATCTCTCGCAGATAAACCTAATCGGCTAACGCGTTGCTATGTACGTTTTGACCCAATTCAAATCTTTTGGGAATAAGATTCTTTGTCTTTTGTATTTGAATAGCACGTGAAAACGTAACAGAACAAAAGTTCTTATTCCCAGAGGTTTTGAATTGGGTCGAAACGTACATAGCAACGCGATAGCCGATTAGGTCTATTTTCAGGGGTGACTACGGGTAGACCAAAAGTGGAACGTGGTTACACAATTGGCACCCCACAGATTTTCAGAGATGACCACAGGTAGACCGAAAGTAGAACTACGTGGTTACACATTTGGCACCCCTCGCAGATTAGCAGGGGTGACCACAGGGAGACCAAATGAACACATGTGAAAACTGAATTATAATTATGACTCGGGCATCCACGAACGCAAAGACTGTTCTCACTAACCTTGAGTTGAATTCAGCAGATACTTGCTCTAATGTTCTGTTCTTTGTCTCTGGTACGTATTTGTAGATAAAAATGACTGATATCAAACCAATTAAAGAATACATGTAAAACGTCCATGCTGTTCCTATTGAACCTGCCAAAGAAAAAAACAACATCAATAATAAGCAAACTAAGGAAGACTGTTTGGATAAAATACTAATAGACTATTTTTTCCGGTCCAATATCTTAGTGAATCGCACGCGCTGATTGGTTAATTCTCAGGTCCAGATGACACGATACGGATCCGCGTTACGGACCACTCACTCCAGCTAACCAGAAGGAAAATATTTTGTGCCTAATTTTTTTTAGTGGCGAAAAAATCGTAAACACCATCAGGGGCAGATCAAACCAAAAATATAGTGGGGGGGGGGGCCTTGACCAAATGTTTCCAAGTTATATACAAATTGTGGATCGGAGTGATATCAGACGTTTTGAAAGAATACTTTTTTGAAAGTACTATTTTGATTCAAGGCCGTTTTAGAAAATTACAACGTTTATTTCGTTGATGGAAGATTCAAAACAAACGTGAATAAACGAGCCATTTTACTGCAAATCCATTACTTTGATCAAATAAAACTATATATGGCTGAAGGAAGGGGGGCTACAGCCCCCCTTTGCCCCTCTCTGGATCCGCCCCTGACCATCACCGTCACCAACCTCCCTACAATATTACTTATCGTAAGTGCAGACTTCAATGTATGCATACATCTGATTAAAAGGTGGATACAGGGGGAGGGGTGCAGGGGTGCGCGCCCCTCTGCAACGAGTTAATTATCGATTTAATATTATCTACTTTTGGTGCTCGAGTCCCGATCGTAAATAGTGCACCCCCCTAAAAAAATCCTGGAGGTACACCCCCTAACAAAAATTCTGGATTCGCCCCTGTGATTGGATGCCCAGCGATCTCGTACGCTCTAACTGGTGGATTACCACGATCACTTACTCATCAAATCCAGGAACGTTAAGGACACAATCAGATTGGTACCCCAGTTTAGTATAGTAGAGAACGCAAAGGCGCGGCCCTTGATGGCGGAGGGGAATATTTCACTCAACAACAGCCAAGAAACTACGAGGAAAAAAGGAAAAAACTCTTTAAATAAATTTGGGATACATTTAGGGAGGTTAATCGTCCTTCTTCACAGCTGAGACGCTGAATTACGAAGGACGCAGCTCTACCGGCGGTTGGGTCGAAGGTCATGTAAGGCGTACTATGCAGCCACCACACCATCCACATTTGACCTTGGAGCACTGCTCGGATCGAAAAAGTTTTGATTTTGATGAGAGAGGAAACCGGAGGACCCGGAGAAAAACCCTTGAAAAAAGAGAGAGACCAATAAACGTAAACTCACATGTGACCACCGGTCTGAGAATCGAACCCGCATGTTCGGGCTTTTTACTTTTACTTCACACTGGTAAAGATCCAAATGAAAATGCACCTACGAACAGCACAGCACACACGAACAGTTCTAAACCTACCCTACCCTGCTTGACCCTGTGGCACGTACCGTCATCTGAATTACCTGGTCCTGCTCCAACAAACAGCACCAACGTTCTACCCCTCCCTTACCCGATTTGTCCCCAAGAGTTGGAAACTATCGTCATCTGAATTACCTGGTCCTGCTCCTACTAACAGCACCAACGTTCTACCCCTACATATACTCTATCCTGTGGCACCTGCCATCACTTGTATCACCTATCTGAATTACCTGGTCCAAATCCGAATGAATATGCACCCACAAACAGCACCAAAGCAGTCAGAGAAATGTACTTCAATACTGGACTAACTGGAGTAATAGCATCTGTACTGGTAGTGGTGTTTAAAACATCGACCCTCGCTGGACTGGTAACATTTTTATGATTGGCTAAGGTTTCAGAATACTGGCATTTTGTTGAAAGATGTAACTCAGTAGGTAGATATTGAACCACCATCCCAAGAGTCAGTATACTTATGCACATCACGGAAGAACCAATTAACAAGAAGCGACGACGTCCTTTTCGATTTAATAAAAATGAAAAAAGGATTCAGAACTAGGAATAAAACGGGAGTCCTTTATGCTTATGTGTTGTTCCCTGTAATTTTAAACATGCACTGCTCACTGTGTGAAAACTCATAAGAGCCAATGACACTTTTCAAATTCAACTTACCGGTTTTTGTATTAAGGGACTTAGCAGGGGGGGGGGGGGGGCGAAGATTTAAAATTTAGAGCTCAGAAACGGGAATAAAATATCCTGATCCTCTGTGTGGGTTTGGACTAAATTTTCAAGTCCCCCTCTTTCAAGCATTCAATACTTAATCTGATCCTGACTCGGCATAATTTTATGTGACCCTCCCTCTTCCTTTGGTCTATTTTTAGATGCTCAACAGTTTCAGAAGGCACAAAAATGACCCTCCCCCTTTCTCCCTCTACTAATTCATGACAAGTCTTAAATGATAACTTCTTTAACATCATAGTCTTGAGCGTATCACAAGGATAAACCTTTATTACTCAAAAATGCAGCACTCAAACTATGAAATTTTTGGGGTTCATTCAACAGATGATTCCAAGTAGAATCGATACTGAGGGTACTGTCAGATGGGTCATATCAAATGATGGACACTTAAAAGGTTATGCCAAATGAATGACTTTCTTACAACGGATCTCAGCGAACTGTCGAACTGAGGAAAAAAAAACACGTCGCGATTACGTTTCATAACGTCTACTGTCGCGCCTAAAAACCTTGATGTTTACCTATAAATTCCATTGCGGATACATCCCTGGGAAAATGTACGTTAGCAAACAAGGTATAACTTATAGCCGAACAAAAGCTCCTATGGACGAATTTCGATCTTAAGTTTATAGACTAAATCGTAGATATTGCTTCAGGTCTTCAGATATTGCTTTCACGTATCAGCAAATTAGCCTTAAAACTGAGCGCGCTTAGCCATTTTCCCACGTGCAAACCGCAATGGAATTTAGAGGTAAACATCAATGTTTTTAGGCGTGGCAGTAGAAGTTATGACACGTAATCGTGACCCGTTTTTTTGTCTCGGTTTCGGCAGTTCGCTGAGATCCGTTGTATTACAAACTCACCTCCCCTATCAACAGTCAGCAAGGAAGCTATTGTAGCCATCAGCTAAACAAAGGAACAAAAAAGATCTGGTAAACTATTAAGCAAGTATGAGAAGTGGTCAAAATGAAATAAGAGAGAAAAAGGAAGCAAAAGGGTTTGGGAGGGAAAGAAGGAAAGGAAGAAGGGAAGAATGAAAGAATGGAAGAGGAAAATGAAGTGAGAGAAAATGTCTGAGGATTCGTGAGCACCTAGGGGACATGTTGGCACCACACACCTTGGCTAAACCAATACTCAGGGCAGCAAGAGTTGCCTTGCCTCCACTGTGAAATCCAAGAACTTGGAAAATAGTTGATGCATAATATACTACTGTTGGCTGACCTGTGAACTGAAAAAAACTCAAAATAAAGCCAACTATTGGGACACTACATGACATACATCATTTTGGGAAATACAAGGGGGGGGGGGGGAAGACGTTGTCTAAAATGTCCCTAACAACAGAGAAAGTCCATGTATTTCATAGTGCCACGTGGTCCACATATTCATATAATTGTATTCCAATTACCGCAACCTAACGTCTATTTTCACCCCGGCCTGCTCCCAGTCTGACCTTGTAGCTCAGCTGGTAGAGCATCGGTAGTACAAATCCGAAGGTCGTG
>JAAAQI020183330.1:0-20895 GCA_011800005.2 Stichodactyla mertensii
AACGAACGAACGAACGAACGAACGAACGAACGAACGAACGAACGAACGAACGAACGAACGAACGAACGAACGAACAAATAAAATGAATAAATAAATAAAATAAATAAATAAATAGATAAAATAAATAGACAGACAGACAGACAGACAGATAGCGTGATAGATAGATAAAAATAAAAATAAAAAATAGAATAAATAAATAACAAAAACACGATCTTACAGGAAAATTTTTTTAGTAAATCTGTTTTGTTTCATACTATATGTAGCAAATCTTTATCATACTTCGTATTTTGCTAAAGCGAAGCTAAAGACCTTTCATGTTCAAAACCCCTAAAGGAATGACACGTGACCTGAATTGGAAAAACAACGAATAAGATTTATTGTGCGTAAGTGGTTTGAAGTATTTCCTTGAAAACACACGAACTAAGGCATAATGACCTTCTTGGAGTCAAAAAGTGAATGGAAGATAAAAGATAGATAAATAAATAATTAAAAGTGAATGGAAGATAAAAGATAGATAAATAAATAAATAATAGTGAATGGAAGATAAAAGATAGATAAATAAATAAATAAGATTGAGTGAGCGAATAAATGAATGAAAAAATAAATAGAAATAGAAAGGTGGAGTGATGCCAGACTCAAGAACATCAGCGTATATCAACACCACCATTATCTTCTGGAAAATTTATCACAAGCCATCCACGCACTGGGTTATTTATACCAAATCGTTGATTAAACATGCCTCATTTGGCGAATATCCAGACAACATGCTAAATTTAAGTGAGTTCCGGTATTTCTAAGAGTCTGTAAGATCTTGTTTATCCATAGCCAGGCCATAGCAAGGTCAACATGTGATAAAGTGAGGCCTCAACACGTCCTTAAGGGTTGTTCTCCCGCTGATTAAAAAAGAATTAATTACTTCATCCAATAAAGGCCTCAAGATCAACTGCACGTACGAAGGTTGGATGACTATAGATATTTACAGTTATTCACCAATGAACCAGGTTTGACCATACGATTTCTTAACATCAATAGTACTATTGGATTCAAGATGTATACCCTATTTGTCATTCGCAACTAACCCTTCTTAAACGGTTTAGTCAGTCGAGAGTTAGGAAAACTGAGTTTATCGTTTATAAATGTTAAGATAAGGCTTGTTCGTGCAGTCAGCAAGACGTGCACACTTAACATCGATACAGGAAGGCGGTCAGACAGACAGACAGACGATATAGGAACGGGAAAATATCTCCTTTAGGGTATATCAAAATGTCAGATCAGCGAGCACAAACAGCCAGTTTTGCTGTTGGTACTTAGGTGTGTAACTACCAACTAATCATTTGCATAAGACAAAAGGTAGTTTAGAGTAGGAAAACCAAGAGATTAGAATATTCATTAGATTGTTATTAGCAGGTAGGCTGGCACCATCCACAAAAAAACTCGGGGAGACAATTGGATAAGCAGGCAAGAGGACTTATCATAAGCTAAATAAAGAAAAAAAGCAGCCCAGGAAGGCAAGAGGGAAGAACAGGCAGACAGAAGGCTGTACATACGAATTTATGACACATTTTCTTGATGTTATTTACAGTTTGTGGTGTATTTCTTCCTCGTGTTAGTCACCTTAACACACGCTTTGCCAATAGGTAAGAACATGCTATGAAGCCCCTTTCTGCTCACAAACGTTTGCTTTGTAAAACTATTTTCTCGAAGCAAAAATATTTCAATTTGTTTCCTATACAGCGGAGAAAAGTCCGCTGCAAAGATCTTGGGCGAACGGACTCACCGGAAGTACTTCTCGATTTTTCTATCGGGCTGGTTCGCGGATTCTCTACAAATGTCTTCCTGGATACCAAACAAAGGCGAAGCATCTCTCATTTGCAGAGGCAATCGAAACTAGCTAAATCTTAAAAATTATAAAGAAAGCACACATCTAAAGTTTGATACGTAGTCAGTAAATTTGTTTCGTGCTGTAAATTTTGATACAAGGACGCTCATGTTGTGAACTGACTTATTGTACATCTTCGCTATTATATCTTAGTTGCACGAATTCTCAATGCTGTTTCTGTAGAACACAGATGTAAGACCAAGGGTATACTGCGGTTACGGCATGGAAGAATCATCGTGAAAGATCCTTCGTACTCTGATGGCTCAAAACTCCTCTTCAAATGTAAAAAAGATTACGATCTGATCGGACCAGACGAGATCATTTGCCACAAAGGACGATGGAGTTCTAGGCGACTACCTCGTTGTAAAGGTAAGGTTGTTCTTTAATATAGACCGCTTTCAAATGTTTGCATTTCCCGTTTGTTGTCTACAAGCATGCGCGCGCATACTTGTAGGCATAATTACTGCAAAACGCGGTATATCGCGGTATATCACGGTATTGCTTTCGTGCAATTCACAAGAGACGAAAGTCGAATGTATGGTTTACAAAGTTAAAAAAAGCTATGGAAATACTTGAAAACAGCTTTTATCGAAAATAATCGTGTTTTTTATGAGACAAAATAAAAGTTTGTTTACAAAATGTTAAAAATAATGGATGATGTAGCACGGCAACTCATATTTATCGTTATTCGAACAACTACACACTGAGAAATTATTGTTCATCAATTGCTATCGATAAAAAGATGCTTAATGTTTGGCTGTATTCAGCGTTGTGAACTTAAAATTCACTACTCGAAATTGGAAACCAAAAGTAAATGAAGGCAGTGACCTATGCGTACAAACGTTCACGCCACCTCTTATCTATGTCACAATGTAATCACGCCACATTCAACAATTTTGACCAAAATCTGAAAGAAATCAGTTGCTCCCTCGAAATACAGTTGAATTTGATAATAGTCGAGTGACCATAGGACGAAGCAGTAGCGAAGAATGTTATTTTAACTAATAAAAACCAACAAAATCTATGCTAGTTTAAGCAAGAAACAACCAATAGCAGAACGAATTGCACCTTGTAACACCCCAGCTTTGTGAAACTTTCTTTATGCAAGAAAGTTTTGCAAAAAGTACAATTGCTTTTTATTTCAACACTGTAACTTGTGAACAAGTTTTGCGATGAAATTGCGCCTTGTAACCCACACGTGAAACTTGTCCCGCAACGCCACTGCGCACAAGTTTCTTGCAAAGGTTTCTCCGTGTAACATTACAGGGTCTTAAGCAGAGCCATTCAGTTTTGGGCAGCTTTCCATTTGACGAAACGTTTACTGCACGAAATATACAATTGTTAACACCTTATGACAAAACTCTGAATAATTTTTAGCACTTGCCTGTCCCAACCCTGGCTCTCCAGAGAACTCCTTTCGCATTGGAAGTGATTTTCGCATTGGTCGATCTGTACGATTTATTTGTCAGTCTGGATTCAAAGTCATTGGGTCACCAGTTCGCACATGTCTGCAGAACAAGCAGTGGTCTGGAAGGGTTGCTGTCTGTGATGACAGGAGTAAGTCCGGCTATGGAAAGATCATTAAAGTAGAAAATACTTTTAATGAACGTTGCATGCACTTGGAAAATCCAACAAACTGATTTACATCTAAGATTACGCATCGACGCTGCATACAATTCGCCTTAGTTTTTGAGAACAAGCTATATTGGAAGTATATTTTTGAAAGCCGCTTTTAAGGTGGTATGCCGGGAGTTGCACTGCATAATTTATAAAGTATTAAAAATAATATGCGAAAGTGTGATATTGACCATTTCCATACATTTGTATACTGATCAAACAAAGGTCTAACAAAGCATCTAACTAAAGGTATCATGGTGAGGTAAAAATTTGAATTATCCTTGTAAACTACCTTGCAGCCTCGATTGAATGCTTTGTGTTTGACCACTAAAACGTCGATTCGGTCATAATAAGAATTAACCAGTATTCCCTCCCTAGGTTCCGATTGTCCTACCCTGGGTACCCCTGTCAGTGGCATCAAGATCGGTAATCGATACAACATCGGATCAACTGTTCGGTTCACATGTAAGCAAGGATATATACTTCAAGGGTCGAGCGTCAGGCTTTGTATGCGTAATGGAAAATGGAGTGGAACTGAACCTAAATGTATTGGTAAGGTGTATTTAGATTTATTGAATTCTGTTTGGTAAAGGGATTTGAAAATTTCATGTTTTACGACGACATATAAAAAAGCTGTTTTTTAGCATTCTTAGTATGTTCAGAGAAAACACTCTGGAACCTTCATAGTTCTTTGCTCAATTGCGCTAGTGTTGAAGATCAAAATTTAGTAACTACAATACAATGAAACAATATCAACACAGACCACAAACACGTTTTACAGCTGGATACGACTAAACGAAAAATGTAACTATAGACCAAGTCGGCTAGCGTGTTGCTATTTCAGTACATTTCCACCCAATATAATAGGACATTTACTTTATTGCGTTATGAACCTCTACTACCAGAATCCCTTGCACCATTTCTTTTGTTGAGTTGATTAGCACCAATTGTCTTACTGTTCTCATGAGGAAATACAAATTTGAATATGAAAGAAAATACGCAAAGCATTCTGGTAGTAGTGGTCAAATGACGCCATCATGCAAACGTCCTATTCAAATCTTTTAGAAATAAGATTCTTTGTCTTTTGTATAGCTCAATATCACATGGAAATGAAACGGAAAATCTTTTGGAACAAAATTTCTTATTCCCCGAGATTTTGAATTGAGTGAGTGCTTGTGACGTCATGTACGTTAAATAATGTACGAGGAGGAAAGAGAGAGTTCAGTGAGCGAGAAAGAAGGAAGTTATGTAAACGAAAGACATTAAAGTAGAGAGTGAGTCTTTTACAGTTAGCAAAACTTTGATCAAATGGTATTTTACCCTCACAGTATACAACCAAATTGAAAAACGTTGTCGGGTTCAAAAAGTTAAATCATAGATTGTAAGACCGAAAGGTGTTATGGGAAAGTACTTTGGAGGGCCGATATTATATGCAGAGGATATTGTTTATCATTGCAAATCTCGAACATTTCTTCCAGTTCTCAAAGACAGCAATTTTTGAGAATTATAACAATGGTCAACGCATATAATGGGTCTCATGAACTATTTACCCAGAATCCTCCCCGGTCTTACCTTCTGTGATTTAATCTTTTGAGCCCGAAAACGTTTTTTTTTCAATTTGGTGTATACTTTTGATTTCGAGTTATTCAGTATTTGCAAGTTTGTTTGCCGTGTGGCCTTCCCCATAATATTCTACTTATATAAGAAATTTGCCTTTAAATAGAACAGTTTCAGTACTACGTTAGAGGAGTCGACGAGACGGCAACACTTCTTCGCAAACGTCTCGATAAGATGTTACAATACACCTGTTCGGGCATAAGTTCTACGTGTAGCACCACAGGCCTCGACAGTAGGGCGAGGGCGATAGATCTAGGTATAGAAGGAGGCTTGGATGTCCTGTTTATTCTCGATGCGTCTACTAGCATCAGAAGGAAAGAATTCAAACTTGGTATTAAATTTGCAGAAAAAATCGTCCAACAGCTTGGTGTCACATGGAGGTGAGTATACGTAAGACAGTGAATTGGAAGATCACTATGATTTGCAACGTATTGTACGTATTTCAGTGACACGCTTCCAATGAAGAATCGTTTTATGATAGAGACTTGTAAAATTCGAGGATTAAAAGGCTCCTAACTAAGTGCAGTGCACCATACTCTGAAACGAAATTAAACGTTTTTGTTCATTTTCCTTATTCCTCAGGTCCAAAGGAACTAGAATTGCTGCCATTGTCTTTGCTACTAAACCAGAGTTAGTTTTCAGTTTTGGTGATCACGGCGCAACGACAAAGGCGGATGTAATAAAAAAGCTGAGGAGGATTCCTAAACTAGGCGGAGCTACTGCAATGAGATACGCCTTAGAGATGGCAAAGATGAGGGTGTTTGTGACAAACAAAAGCAAACGACAACGTGTTTGTTTCATCATCACTGATGGTCGTTTTAACATTGGAGGTTCTCCAGAAAAGGTTGCAAAGATTTTAAGGCAACGCTACGGCGTTACGATAACTGCGATTGGAGTTGGAAAAAAAGTCAGTGTAAGAGAACTTTACAGCATTGCTACTGAAAGAAATGATGTAATTGTCGTGAAAAGCTACAAGGATCTGGTTAGATCGATGAATAAAGCAGTCAAAATAGGTTTGTTGCGTATGAATGATCTTGATTCATAACATAATTTCGATACTACGCGCGCTCTGATTGGCTAAATAGCCGCGTTTCGTTAGCCTGTCAACATCTCGACTGCGTCTCGTGTTTGGACTGATCTACTCTCGAATTCTCCCAAACGCACATCGGTTTTCATACTGTCATAAGCGTGTGAAAACAAAGAAGAAGCTTTTCAATTCTTAAATGACATTTTCCCCCCAAAGACGATCGCGTTCTTTGAGTCGCGCGTTTTACGAAGCTTTGCTTCCAGGAATACCTTAGCGCACGTTTAATAAAGTATGTTTTTCTATAAAAAGTACGTAAATGCTAAACAGTGTCATTTTTCTTTATTTTTACCAAAAATCAGATTACAGTCTATGTGGAGAGAGTTCATATGACCCCCGAGGAAGGATAGTGGGTGGTAGCGAAGCTCATCCCGGAAGGTGGCCATGGCAAATCGGAATCTACAAAATGGACTTTGATGGTACGCATGTATCAGGAGTTCCACGCTACTGTTCTGAGCGCATTCTCAAGGGACGCTAATAAAGTGAGACCAAGACTGGGTTGGTAAAAATAATTTCAATTTTATCGAACCCTGAAACCTCTGGAGTGATCTAAGTCAAGGCACGGCTAACTCACAGATCGAACTGGAATTTAGCGTGTTGGTTTTGCGAAGGGAAAAAACAAATTCGAATTTATCCTGTCAAGTACTTGTTTCATTTAAAGATATCTACCGTTCACATACCACCAAGCCAAGTCCAAATATAATATGTCATATTTTACGACACTTGGCCTCACTTTTCCATATCACGTGAGCATGCGCACAGGGCAGTAGTGTGAAACTCTTCATGCGTATATAAGGGAACACGAGTAATTTAATTTTATTACGATTATATAACACATTTGAATTTGATTTAACAATCAATTTCTTCCTATATAAGAGGGAACTGAAACTCTTTGTATCTGCTAGGGCGTCTCCGTTTATTTTGTGCAGGGGCATTGATTGACAAGAGATGGGTATCGACTACAGCACACTGCTTTTATAAAAGTACAATACCACAACTGTAAGTAAATGAATTACTGTTATTTTTGATAGTTTTGTGTGCAACTATTCCCAAGAGAATCAAAAGATAAAGACATGGCGGCCATGTTGGTGGTACAGACAAAAGGACCTAATGAGAAATCTTTTGTTAAATACCACCAACATGACCAGGGTGATGTAACGTGCAAACAAGGAATATTCCTTGGACACAATTCTACCTAGCGAGTTAGTGATGTCTAAACGCGGAACCGAAGTGCGCAACGGAATTAATCAGAAAAGAAGGAAAAGTTTCGCTGCCGGTAGTTTTATGTCTGTCTACTAAAATTCTTGGACCAAAGAAAAAATGTAATTCAGTCTAAGGAAATCATGATAGATAGGCAATACATTATGCAAACGATGAAGTATCTATACTATACTCAGTAGCTGTTTTCTTTTTTTTTCTTTTTCTTTTAATTCTAAAAATGCATATGAGGCTAATAAATAAAAAGGAAATTACAGATTTTTTTGTTAGAATGTGAGTTATTTCTTTTTTCATTTTCCTATTAGTCTCGCACTCAGGACTAATTTTGAGTTTATAGAGTTGTCCTTTCTAGGTTTTGGCTATAAAGAACTAAGCACTAATCTCAGTAATTTCGTTTGCTGTAGCCAACAATTTTATTTGTGCCTCCATAGAATACTTACAGATACCCATGAATACTAAGAAATTTACGAAAATTTAATAACTACTTGAATAACTTTTAGGGCTAATAAAACAGGCAGCTTTGATAACAGACAGCTGATAATCGACGGTTCCGAACTTCACATTCACATTTCACTTTGATATCTTAGCAAACATAGTTTGCTCCTGTTTGCCATCCTTGTGTTGCAATTCTCGAAAATAGCAATAATCATCTGTTTTCTTTTTGCGTTTCCGATAGATATACCATAAAAGCTGGCGATCATAATCTAATGATACAAGACCCCATGGAACAGGAGTTAGTGGCTGAGATGATCTTCATTCATCCGGACTACAGGAGTTCTCCATTTTACGAAAATGACATAGCGTTGGTAAAACTTTCCACAGACACTAGACTTGGCCCGTTCGTCCGCCCAGTTTGTCTGCCGAGGACGAGTGAGGATTTACTACAACCAGGGAATTTTGGGTTCGTAGCAGGGTGGGGTGCTACCCAAGTTCTTTTACCTGGACAGTCTCCATCTCGTTCTCGTCTTTCTAGTAAAGTTCTTCTACAGTCTGAATTTGCTGTTCAAACCAACGCTCTTTGTGGCGAAAAAACGGATTTTTATTTTAATTCTACAGTCACGTTTTGCGCTGGAGACGGTAAGGGCGGGAACGACACGTGTAAAGGTGACAATGGCGGAAGCTTTGTGAGGCAAGTACTACGTGATGGCACATACAGATGGGTGTCTGCTGGTCTGGTCTCGTGGGGGGAGGGGTGCGGCTTGAAAGATAAATATGGCTACTATACCAGGGTTGAACCGTTTGTCGAGTGGATTCAGAAGACAATCAGAGATAATAGATAAGAATATGTGAACCATACCTGGCATAAGACAAGCTATGATTTTCATTAAAAAAAAAAAAAAAGTGATGATGATGATGATGATGATGATGATGATGATGATGATGATGATGATGATGATGATGATGATGTGGAAAGTGTTGTGTCTCTATGCTACGGGGAGTTGCTGAGACACAAACAACATTACCCAGTGGAACACCCGACAACTGGAGAGAATCTAATGTAATAATGTGTCTTAATTGATACTGATTAAAATACAAATCAATATTTCCATTAAAAATGTATAAAATATAATTAAAAGTAATAAATTGAAAAAATCTAGAGCTAAGTTATGATTGAAAATTAATCTCTTTACAAAAGGTTGCTTATAGCGCTCCGTCTTAGGATACTGGCATGTTCTATTTCTCAGTCAGTTAATGACGAATCTTTCACCTTGAGCAGAAGTTTGAAAATGGGATGATTATCATTCGTATTTTTAATGCTATGAAAAATGGAGAAATCTTATTTCTTTAAAAGATCAAAAATAACAAAGGCTCGGATATGTATTTCCTTTTGTGGCACCTGGTTAAAAAATTTTGGACTATAGAAAGGTCTGGGGTCGATCGCCGCCTCATATATAGAGTTACCATAATAAATCTTGAGGAGTACAATACTATAAATAATCAATTTCACTTTGACTGTAATCTTCCTGTCTGAAAATTCGTAAGACGTACAACGACCTGCTTACCTCTGCAAGTTTAGATTTAACATGATTAGTGAATCTGCAGGAATCTTTAAATGTAATGTCTAAGATATTCAAAGAATCTACTTGGCTGATATTGTGCACATGGAATAGTGATTGATAGAGGTTTTTTTTCCCTTAAACGTCAATTCTTTGCACTTAGTCAAATTACATGGCATACAATTCTTCTGGGACCAGGTCAGGTATTGTCCTACTGCTCTTTCAGAAGACTGGTCTTGTTGGTCCTTCAAAACTTGCACTAAAATAGTTGCATCATCTGCATACTTAGTCAGGGAAATAATTTCAGAGTCACTCTAACATCATTCAAGATCATTAACAAAAATGTTGAATAAGTAAGGTCCACTAACATTACCTTGGGTAGTCCCTTTGTTAACAACATCCCAGTTCGCAGTAAAACCGTTATACCACCAGAACTTATTTTCTATCCTTTAAAAAACCTAATACCAGAATACCAGAAATGAACAGATTTTTCAAATTTTGCCATTGTAACAAAGTGTGCTAATAAAAGCTTTTTAAAAGTTAAATAAATCTATTCTTTGATAAAACTTTTCTACATTGATTTGTCATCTTGTCAATTCAATACAATTGATGAGAATTATAGTTGTACCTGTTTTTTTTTTTTTTTAACTGAGTGACAACAGAACGGACTCTTATTGTAAAGTCGGGTGTCTGCACTCCGTTCCATGTTTTATGGCACATTTTTATAATAAATGATTGTTCTTATGTAAACTTGCTCTTCTATTTTCATGCAATTGGTTTCCAGCAAACCAAGCGTACTCTCCGAGGCATCATCATGCTATCGTCATTTAGCAAATTATCCAAATGCCCTGATTGGCTATAACTCTTAACTTAGAACTCGGTATAAAAGAAATGATTGTCTAATCTCCCGAGCCAAAGCTACCAACACTAAATTAAACTGGAATTTGATTATAAAATTCAGCGATAAAACTTTATACATAGTTAAGAAATAAATTATTATTTACAAAACGACGACGTTTCGACGCTGCCAGAACGTCATTATCAAGTCAAAATTAAGCAACAATGTTACATCTCAAACCTAGTTTAAACAAACAATCTGTCTCAATACGGGCAAAACTTTTTATCTAATGAATTTCATTGTTTCTCAGTGTATATATATTGTAATATCGTTGTTTAATTTTGACTTGATAATGACGTTCTGGCAGCGTCGAAACGTCGTCGTTTTGTAAATAATAATTTATTTCTTAACTATGTATAAAGTTTTATCGCTGAATTTTATAATCAAATGTTTTAATAAGAAAATTCTCATTCGAACTGGAATTTAGAAGCTTAATTTTGCGAAGGGAGGAAATCCCCTCCAAGGACTCTAAGCACATATGATGGAGGTTCCAATATAGGAACTGGCGCGTTAGGCACGCGGTGCTTCGGCCATGCGTACAATCACAAAGTCGCCTACGTACGTAGGGGTTTAGCTATCCAGATCAAATGGTGGGATTGTCGCTGGCGTACAACCTCATCCATACATCAGTTTTTGACGTAATAATATTGTGCAACAGTGGTAAGAGAATCACATGGTAACATACTCCAAATTTCTTATACGATTCCCGCTGATAAGAAGATACT
Source organism: Stichodactyla mertensii (assembly GCA_011800005.2). NCBI lineage: Eukaryota > Metazoa > Cnidaria > Anthozoa > Actiniaria > Stichodactylidae > Stichodactyla > Stichodactyla mertensii. Next base: position 11,036 of record JAAAQI020183330.1, read on the forward strand.
GGTCCAGTGATATTGCGATAGGAAGTATTGCGAACGAAAATTGATAATTGATGGATGATGACGATGATGACAGGTAATATCAACGTATCCAGCTTCAGTATGCAACTGAGTTACCAGTGATTGCGGATGGTATTGATGAATGAATGGTTCCTGATGACTGTGGAAGGCGACAAACACCCTAAAAATAGACAGACGGACAAAAACCTCAAGCGAAAATAAAAAAGAAGAGTTTAAAGTACATTCGGTTACTGGTACGTTGTCGTGACACTGTTAGTCATATTTGAAGTAGTCTAAGAAATAACAGAGAACTTACAGAAATGAGGAATTTCAGGACCATTCCAGGAAGGCAAAAGTTATCCGCATGATATCCGGGATTACCCAATGTAGCCGATACATCACCCATAAATTGGAGGTTCTGAGAAGATTTTTACAAATCCCAAGACCTGGAGAATCCTTTATGGCTTCATTCTAATCTGATTAATAATGGTTCAATCGCTGTTTTAACAACATGTAACGCGGTTAGTTATGCGATTATTTCAATGATATTATACTGTTCCAAGGCTCTTCCACCAGAGTAGAATTCCTCTCGCCAAGACTGAAAGATAAACAAAAAAAGATACCAGAGGCTTTCGGCGTGTTGTCCTTCGCGGAGAGTTTGTCCGTGACACACAACAATAACAAGGGCAGACTCAGTCCCAATCGCCAGGGATTAAATTGCTAAGTAAGATTGCAAAATCACTTTGCCCACTGTTTAATATTTAGAGAGGGAACATCATTAGTAATTGCCTTAGCAGCCAGTGAGTTAGTGGCTTATTGAAAACAACTTTATAGTAAATCAAAATGTCGCAATTAAAGCGATAATTACCTTCTTCCATCTTATTGGTAGACCATCTTTCCTCATACTCCGGAAGTACATAACAGTTTCCTAGCGCCGATGATCCTTGCCGCCAGGACTATGGCGATAAAGAACTAGTTATCCTGAAGATCTTGTCGTTTTTGGTCGCAAAACGTCGCGACATTTTCCCATTTTCCTTAACTTTTTTCTCTCTTAATAAGCCATAAACACAAACCTGTGACTGCTTCATCCATATTCAAAGCACTCTGACCTCCAGGGGTGTTGAAATCATTTTCGATACGTCGACTATGGGTAAACAGAAGTGGTTTCCGATTACTTATATGCTAAGGTAGATTATGTTGCTACCGAGCTTTTTGAGATACGCCTTGTGTAAAGCCAAGGTTGTAAGAATTTTCATTATAGGTAACAAGTGTTGGGGGGTACTCCAGGATTTGGCATCAACCACAATTTGACGTCTGTAGTTATAACTGCATAAAGAGACGGGTCGTTTTTGATAAGAGTTTAAATTACCGGGCTTTCATTGGTTGGGATTTTATCGTTTAGAGCTTGACACGAAGTTGAAAGACGGACACTCTATAGCATAGGAGATCCCGGAGCCGAGAAGCAATGCTGAACTTACTTCACAGAGGAATCTACGTTATTTTGCTATTTTTGATGCAAGAGACCCTTAGGAACACCGTGGAAGGTTGGAAAACAAAAGGTAGGCATTCCCGTGTGCTTACTTTGTCATTCTTCCTCTACATGTGCTAAAAATGTGGTTTGCTGGAGTAATAAGTAATGGAGTCAAGGGCTGCGGTGTTTATTGAAATATACACATAAAATATCTCTTTTAAAGACACCGTATATTCGTCTCCCACCGTTTTGTATCGTTGCTAGAATATCATTACAGGTCCCCTGTGCCTTAGAAATCAATTTGCGTGTGTTTTAGTCGCTGCTTATGCTTCATTCATTCTATCTAAGTCTTACGCTATCTTCAGCATGGGAACTTCAAAAACTGCTTTGTGTAATCGAAACCATAAAGCTATAAGATCACAGCGCAACTAAATCCCGAACGCAAGTCGGACGTTCCAAACTCATGCGATTTTCGCTAGGAAACCAAGGAGAAAACCAATGGCCACACAGAGCGAGATCATCACTTCTCGAGTCACACATCTGCATAAGACGATGGCTGCCCTAATGCCCAAGGTATTCCAATTCTCGCTAGAATAATATCTTAATTCGCCAGCGGATGTTTGGAAAACATTTTCAGTCAAATCTTTAGGATCCAAAGTGGATCTGATTGATATGCAGACACCCAAATGCTGGACTTAAATAACCATACGTAAGTTGTCTACCGAAACAATGTCATATGATTATTGGAGCCCTTAGTGGATTGAGAGTAGAGTGTGTAGAGTATCTAAAGTAAAAGCCGTATCAAGTAGACCAGCGCGTGCAGCGTTTTTAGATCAAACCCAGATAAGAAACACTTCTTGAGTGATTGAAAAACCTTATGCATTTTTAGCGACAAAAATGACTTTAAGGCCTAGTTAATCCTGAAGAAGCTCGTTCAAGTAAAACTTAGGATTTCTTCGTGTTTATTTTTGATGCAATTTCCGTGAAACTTTGCATGCAAGAACTTGAAGATAATAAATGAATTATACCATGTTGTGTACCACAATATTTAGTATTACATGAATAATTAATTACAAGAAAAATGAAAATTCGAAAAAAATATTTGAAAGATTTTTTCAACCGTTAATTTTGCGACTTTTATTCGAGCACTAAGCTCGCACGGAAATAAAATTGCGTGTGTTGCAGAACTTTTTAAAGTTAATTAAATTATTTCCAAGTTCTCTTTATCTTCAATTTCAAAACAATCATCCCATGTCAGCGGAGGCCTTCAATATATCAAATTCTATATAAACTTACCAAAATATATATTGCTATTAGCAACTTTAATTAAGCTAATTTAACAGTGTAAATCTTGTTCAGCATTTATCGAAGCTTGTAAGTTTAAAAACAATGGCTTGAAAAAAGAAAATGTACTTGCATATTGCATGGTAAGAATAAAAACGAAGTCTGTCGACAATTGGCATAGAATAGTGAGTGTATAGATAAATATATATAACTTTTATTTATTTTTAAAAGAATACAGGAAACCCAGAACACATCAATGATTCATTACGTGTCGAGAATGATATTTATTTTCGTTTTGTGGACCAGCTTCAGTTCATTTTTTCCATTTTAACCACAGGAGAAAATGTTTTTCTAAAATTTTAGATGTGTGTGTGGAAATCAGAAATTTGAAACTTGAAACTTAAAATAAACATAGTTTTATTTTAGAAAGAGTGTGGAACATTATTTACTTTTCTTGTATAATCTTATTTTCTTATTTTCAAAATAATTTAGTTTACCGACTAAATAATAATTCTATGATTTATCTATCATGATGTTTTCATTCTAGGAAAAAAGTAAAAGGATTAATGTACCTCTTTGTCACACAAATATGCTTGAATATAAATATAAAAGTCAGAATATATAATATACAGCCTATAGATAGTAGTAGAAATATCGAGAAATAAAGGCTTTTGCGACTTTGATAAGCGAAATCTTAGGATTTTAACAAGGGTAGCGCATTTCCGTCATGGCTACCACTTTTGCCTGCTAAGCATTTTTGACCAGGTTGACTCAAAAACAAACTCGACACTCCTCATACTTTAAACGAATGCGATCAGTGTACCAGAGTACTTCCCAGAACTCTTTGCTGGCGTGACGAAACTGCTGGCGATCACTGAAGAGACAGTAGTAGTCGAAAGATGTGGTTATTTTTAGAACAGGTCGATAAGCTCTTCAGAGAAGATAGAATAACGTCATATTGGTAAACGGACACCTATGGCAATTAATCAAGTACCCCAATAAAACGTGATCGGAATTTGGAAGTGTGAGATTTTGACGGTCAAGTTCAAGATGTAAAGAATACTGTAAATTGACATTTACTGTTAGTTAATAGTGCTGTCATGGTGTTTTCATCCGAATGTAATCATTATTGATGCAGCAATTCCCACCATCATCATCATCATCACCACCATCAGCATCAGCATCAGTAATCGTAGTCGTTTAGTAGTGGTGGTGGTGGTGGCGGTGGAAGTAGTAGAAGTAGCAACAGCAACAGCAGCAGCAGCAGCAGTGGTAGTAATTTAATGCATGGTCGTAGTGTCACTGTTTTTGTCGTAGCACCAGTAGTTGGTATTAAGGTTACGAGTATTAAAGCAATTATTTGATGAGGTTGAGTATGATATCGTAAATTGTCAAGACCGAGGTCTATGTTACTGATTTATCGAAGTCGCAGGACATCGAGGATTGGTTGTATGTCGTTAGCCAATTATTGGTAGGATAGTGAGTAAAATGCATAACAATAGTTGTCAATACCTATTGTTGTAGCAGCAGTAGTAGTAGTAGTGACAGGTGGGAAGGCGTGGCTTCGTGGTGAGAGCACTCGCCTCTCACCGCTGTGGTCGTGGGTTCGATACTCGGACTCACTATCACATGTGCTGTAAGTAGAGTTGTTTTTTTTCAGTAATCTCCTGTGCTGCGAGGTTTTTTCTCTGGGTTCTTCGCTTTAACTCCCTTCGCAAAAATCAATATTTCTAAATTTCAACAATCCTTTCCCAAGATATGGTTGAGTGAGTTCTGACAGCCTCGATCGTAGCAGTTTCTTCTTGGTCTTATTATATAAATTCTATATTGTTTAATCAACAACTCTTCTTTGCTTTATTGTTTAATCATTCCGAAGTCCACTATCAGATTGGTTCACTATCAGATTAGTACATAGCTCAGTGCACGATGGCAGTGTTGAGATCGAGACTTTGGCAAGTACTGGACTCACTCAACCATATCTTGGGAAAGGCCTATTGGAAATCAGTGGATGAAGAGCCACTCCGAGTGTTGTGAAAATGCCACTGCTAAATTCCATTATTTTCATTTATTATTAGTAGTAGTAGCAGCAGCAGCAACAGTAGCAAAGGTTTTTCCCCTGTAGTTGTGGTTATTTCACACCACTCTTAACTTCTACTGAAATTAGCTCTTGTTCGTTCTACTATTGTCCGTCGGCTTATCGAAGAGCAACGTTATCTAACGTAATATGAAGCTACTTTAGTCCTTCGAGTCTTATCTTCTTTAAATGCAGATTAACTCGACTTGATTTGATTAACTCTGCTCATTAAACTCCAATTCTGAAAGAAACAAGTACACTTATAGATATCCCTGCCACCTCAGTATGAGGTGCTTTCTTTCGACCTCCTAATACCATTAGATTCCGGCATTTCCACGTTATTTATTGTACTAGAGGTTATCCATAATCATAGATAATCATGTATGACTTGCGTATTAATGTAAGTGTGATCGCATCAAAGAATGGGCGCTATTGTACAAGGAATGTAACTGATGCTGTAGACTGTGTTTGTATTATGATCGACCTTGACTTCTAACTCCTTAGTATGTGGGTAAGACAAAGTTAGTTGAGAGTTTCCTGTTATTACGCTATTCCACCATCTTGCACCTCATGAGACTACCTAAGGGCCCGTTTACACGAGCGATTTTTTGGGCCACTGTAGCGCTGCTATTCACCTGCAATCGAAAATCGTGCGTGTTAACATGTCTGGTGATTTGAGTGCGAATCACCGCAAAATCGCACTAAATTTGATTCATCGGCGACGTGAATTTAGAAGATCGCCTTACAATCGTCGGTAGTTTACATGTGCGATTTTGCATCGCAGCTAGCCGAATCGCAGTGCTTATCGCAGAAAAAACCGCCCGTGCACAACAAAATCCCTTGTTTTCATTCAACTAATCATCATATTCATTATCTCTGAAATTCAGCATTGAAAGGATACTGCCATCGTTAATATATTGACGTACAAAAACTGACTGAAATGTATAAGAAAATGTAACCAAAAATTTTGCGGGTTAAAGATATCATGTCTGTTTTAAAAACTACCACGTGCCACTTTGTTTAATGTCCGCTTCAAGGATCTTATTGAAACCACTCTCAGAGGTGAACGTTTTTGTTTTGTTTAAGGAGGCTCGGAACGGTTTTCGTGCGCGCGCTCTTTAATGACGTATGCAAAATCATTTGAATTGGAAAATAAAAATTTTGCCCCAAAAAATCTCATATTTAAACTAATATAATTCAAAAATTGGTCGGTTAAATTTGTTTAAACTTTGCATATGGTTTTAATTTAAGGGACTGTAAGTGCTCACAAAAAAAAAAAAAAAAAAAAAAAAAAAAATCTGTAATGGGGAACATCCTAAAATAAACTTCATTGATTTTTGAGAATTCCCCATTATAAAATTTTTCATATTCGTTCAAATCAAAGAAGTCATAAAGTTAAAATAAGCCAATTTTAAAAGATTTTTACCGAACGGTTTTTGAGTTATGATTCTTTAAATGAAAAACTTTGCTCACATTTAAAGTGTTCTATCGTTGTCATTGCAACGTCTTACGTCATATTTACATTTTCATTCCAATCTTTACTTTATGGTCTTGGGTCATCTGGGTCAACTTACCGTTTTATATTAGCTCTATAGAGTTTTTCAGGGTCATTTTTATTAGTGTATATGACAGTTCCTTAAACGAGTTTTTGTATGGTCTACGTTTTCTGAAGAAAGAAACTGATGTTTCCGGATGTATTAGTATGTTATAGACAACGAGTATAAAGTGCTGGGGGCCTATTTTTAGCCCAGATATATAGTACGGGGATCACAGTTTGATAATACTGAGGAAAGGAAGGCAAAGTATGATATAGAATAAAACTTTCTGTCGTGAATAATAAATAAGCATACAAAACAGACAAGCAACAAATGAAAGTTTAGGTCTGATATAAAATAAACAAATAAACAAACAAACAAATAAGCAAGCTAACAAACAAACGACAAATAACAACCAAGCTAACATGAAAGAAAACAAGCAAAGCAAGCAAACAAACACTGAAAGAATTTTAGTACTTACAGATAGCTGAAACCAAATTATCTATACTTTGTTTTGTGATAACATCTTTCATTTAAAGCAATTTCAGTATCGATGTCAAAAGTTCATCTTATAAGCATAAAGGTTAGCGGGGAGTCTCGTTCCACAAAACATCTTTCAGTTTGTCACGATTTACTCAACACGAAAGGAAAATCCTTTTGGTATTTTTCTTTCTCTACAAGTTTCTAACGTCAATCTTGATTTATTCTGACGAACTCAGTCGTCTAGAAAATGGCATTTGTATCTGGCATTGTGGCAAAGGGATCGAGTATTCGACTGTGGTGGTGGTGGTTTGTCGGTTCTCTTAGATGTCTGGCTAAGTAACAATGTGGCTATAAAGGTTTGATAAGTGGATTTATTTTGTCTAAAGCAAAATATTTTCCTTGAGGTAGCTAAAACATGAAGTCCACTGCACGTTGGTTGAGTAAACATTGTAAGCCCGCACTGGTCTTGGTGTTTTGCTAAGTTGCCTTTGTCAGTGGCTTATTCCCATAACAATATTCATGGTGACGTAAGGTACTCAACTCTATTCACAGATCCACTCCAACAATAGCTCCACAAATCAGGACGTCATAGTTTTCTCAAGGGCATATGGCAGGTCTGTCAAACAAAATCATAAACCTCTCAATCTCAGAGAGATTCCCAGCTTTTATTACCAATTTTTGAAAACTATTCTTTGGATGCATAACTCCCATTCCAACCATAGATAATTTTTAGCAATCAACATTTGCTTTGGTGCCGTAGCTCAATAAAATGTTTGGCTCGTCGGACGTAGCAACTGTAACTACGGAGCAGTGGAATTATGAATTGTTTCTGTAAGGTGGAACTAAGGTTCAGCTTCTATGTGTCACTTTTCAGCTACTCCCCCCCCCCCGTCTTTCTTTATTGGAAATTGCTCATTCTCATCATCAAGTGATGTTATATTTCGATCAACGACCTGCTGCGTCACCCATACTTTTGTTTATTATCTGATCTTGTGTGACATTTTAAATGTTGACTCCCTGTTCTTAAAAATACCATATTTAAAAAGAATATCCCAAAATTAGTGAATTTGAAAATTGTGAGGGCAATCCAGTAAATACGGACGAAGTTATCGGCATTCAAAGTCGGCTTTTTATAAGAAAAAGTATGCTGATGGGCAAGCTGTTGCACACAACATACATTCTTTGTAAAGATACACCAATTTGACCGTCGATAACTTCATCCGTAGTCACTGGATTGTCCTCAAAATTTCTAAATTCACTAATTTTGGATGTTCTTTTTAAATAGGATATTTTTAAGAACAGGGAGCCAACATTAAAAATGTCACGCAAGGTCTGCAAACTGTCCATATTCTGCGGTTATGACCCTTTAGCAATCTCAACACTGCTAAATTCCAGTTCGACCACGAAACGAGGACGACGGTTTCGCTTAGCTAAACAAATACATATATTTTACTTATTTTTGTTTTACAGCTTCCTACTCCAAGAAGGAAGGCTAGCTTACTATTTACATTAATCGATAGACCTTTGAGGTTTTGTATTTTTCTTCCTGTTATAAATTAAACTAAGCCAGTTTTTAACTTCCAGAAATCACAATAATTTACAACGACAAATGAATGCAAGAGATCTGTTTCAGCACTTCTAAGTGTGTTTCTCTTAATTAGAAATCTGGAATGTGATTTAAGATTGCAAAACACGGTGTTCTACTTGATCTGTCTCCACCACCTGGCTTGGACACTTCAATGAAGGGTCACGTGTCACACGAAACCAAATGTCAACTCTATTAGATTGCCTGGCGCTTTCTTTCTATCATCTCACAAAAAGCACGGCGGTACTTGCTCAGTTGCTCTCTTGTTTCCCAGGCAGTGGCCATAAATAACTTCAGCCGAAGGTGAAAATGTGATCAGATTTGGGGCTTTCTCGATTTCCTTCTAAACAAGGCGCTGATTTATTGGATTCTTTTTCCACTAGACTGTCCACAGCGGCTTCTCATCTCTCTCTCCCTCTTCCTCAATGCGAGGGAAGAAGCAACGCCGTCGTCACGCAAGCTCTTTTTCCCCACGTCCCAAAAATATAAATAACTTGCGTCGGACGTCCAAATTTCGTCAAGTTATGAAGTGTCAAGGACGACCGACCGGAAGAAATAATTAGCCGAAATTTTTCCTGCTGACAAGAGAGTTGTTTATTTTGACTCGATTTTATCAATTGTGATATCTCGTTAATTTACCTGTAATGGATATTCTCAAGTATTGAGAAATTGGATCGATAGTGCTTAAGAGAATACTTATGTGTTCAAAAAAGAAAACACCAAGAAAAAAAAGCAAAGCAGGATCCTGAAAACTTTTGTAAAAAATGGCATCGATTCGAGGCTTAGATCTCACGGTGAACGTTCCAGCTTTTCTGGAAGTCTTGCTTCACAGTATCGATTTTAATGTAAACTTCGTTTAACTAAGAAAATGTACATGTTATTGCATCAGTTTAAGGCTGAGACGTATAAGTGAACGTTCCAGTTTGCTTCACAGTATTAGTTACCTCTCAGTCGAAAATGTCCGGCACCCCCCCCCCACCTTCATAGAAGGACTAAATTAGTGCAAAGTTTATATTTAATTATAGACCCCTTGCACATGTCGTCAGAGCACCTTCATCTGGGGGATAAAACAAAAGACTTTTGCTCTCTTGAGAGCTAGAATCCATTGTTTTGTCCCTCAGATGGAGCTGCATTCTAACGTGTTGCAAGGGGTCTATAGTTTTGTATTTTAATTTCAAATGCAAAAGTGCAATGGTATATTTGTCTCAATTTAGCAGCACATATGAAAGGCGGTTCGTAATAGCTAGCCATGATATTCACATCGTCCTGAACCTGTGCAGTTAAACGAATGCGAACTGCCAAGCATTACGAGCGTTAGTTCATGTCGTTTAGTATATGGAAGAGACGACCTCGACTTTGTGTTTTGTTATCCAGTACTCCGTAGAGTGATAGCAATGGGCTTTAATCACGCCGCAGCCATGTTGGTTGAAA
>JAAAQI020183441.1:0-22610 GCA_011800005.2 Stichodactyla mertensii
CGGAAATTAATTTTTCCGAATTTATTTCCAAGGGTTTTTCGCCCGGAATAACCTCATTTCCAAGCACTATAACTTTCTATTATTTCTAGTTCTTAATACATCAATTTATCTATTTCAATTCTTTAATGTTGTAAAGGACAACAGTCAAGTAGTGGAGTTTGGCACTATATAAATAAGGATTTTTATCACTGATTTGTGTGAAGGACCCCAATATCTTCAATTTTTGAACAATTAGGAACTTGTCATAAATTAGCAGGGGGTAGTGTGGGGGGAAAGGGAGAGGATCATCATTTTTTAAGCTTTCAAAACATAGACAAAAGCTCAAATACAATTATGCTGAGTCAGGAGCTTGAAAGAGGACATAAAAATCTAGTCCAAACCCATATTTTATTCCCGTTTCTTAAGTGTCACATCATTTGCAGTTCTAAATGTTCAATCTCCAACCCCTGCCCCCTGCCAATTTATGTCAAGTCCCTTATCGCAAATGGATAATTAGGAGCTAAAAATCCAGAAGTTGTCTTAATGGAGATACTGGTTTGGGTCCATTAAACTATCAAATGGCGCAAGTTTAATCCACGCTGAATATCATATCTGCATAGAACCCTTCTACTTGTAAAAGATGTACACCAAATCCCTACCTGTGTTGTGTGTCAACAGGTATCAACATGATTTGTTCATTTTTTCTTCTTAGATACAGCAAGGACACTTTAAATAAGAGTTAAATAACAAGGTTTTGATTATGTTTTGCAGGTAAAAAAAACAAACAAAAACAAACAAACAAAAATACAAACAAACAAAACAAACAAAAAACAAATCAAGCGGATGATTTATTGACAACAATATCCAAACATTTTAGTGACTATAACACAACGTGTACCATGTGATGGCTAGGGGCAAATCAGCATATTGGGAAGGAGCTTTATCTGACCTTGTGGAATTATTATTCAAACAGTCCATTTTATTATCTTCTTTGTTATAGTGTATCTTGGTTTAACTTAAAATATCCTTTTTACAACAATTTCCACTTTTGTGTGGTTTATTTTCTAGATTTTATTTTCTGTGAAACGTTTTCAAGGATAAAATCTATTTTTTAAGGAACAAAAGTAGGACAAAAAATCTGCAAATTCTTAATAGTGGAAGCAGGTTTTAGTGTTATGTTTTCTGTCTTTAATTCATTTAAATTCCTCTGATGTAATGTAATTCAGTTAGGAAAGAAAACCATAATCTGATTAGGGTTTTGGCAATAGAATGCTTTGAGGGACAAATGCAATTGTACCATACTATCCGTGGAGGAAATTCAAGGACTTTAAAGAAAGCATTTCAAGAAAAACTACAGCAAGGACTTTTCAAGGACCTCATCAATATTCAAGGCTTTTCAAGACTTTTCAGACCCTGCAAAGTGTGTATGAGGAAAAAAACTGTTTTACTGTAATTAGAATGCTGCATTCTTAATAAAATTAAGGGCATTAGAAAATCCTAGCAACTGGACAGGAAAGGATTGAAATGAAATGTTGTAAAAGTAGTTGAATATACATTACAAGGCAGATAGAAACCCTAAGGATTAGGTAAAGAACAGTAGAGGGGTGTGAGAAGAGGAATAGAGTGGACAATTAAGAATTTTAATGAAGCTATTAAATAATAGTAATTTTTCTTGTGAGCCCCCTTGATGAGCATTTGCACTAGAACAACCTACTGTAAAGAACATAGGAGTCTAAATTGAAAAGCTGACTCCAATAAAAGAAAACTAAAATCAGTCTAAAAATTATATTAAAAAAACAGTAAAATATGGAAAAATGAGAGGATTTGTAGGTGCTTACAGTAATTTAATATCCCATCCCATGGCCCTTGACAATACTCAGTAATCCACATTCTCTTTTAACTTCCTCTTGCGTTACAAACCTGCGAATATAAAGAGAGAAGGCTGGGATCTTTTTGCAACATCAAAATGCAACTATTACTGTTAAGCCGGAAGGGGAGGGGGGCAGGCATATGGTTGGAACTTTGATTATCTTACAAAATTGTCAGTAATATTCCCTCTCTTGGGGCTATTCAAATGTGCTTGAAATTTGTCTATTTGCATTTCAAATTTTCCATATCTCTGATAAGTGTTTGATCAGAATCCCAAATCCCAGCCCAAGGGACACAACAAATCTGTACCATAGCGCAGCACCCCCCCCCCCCCAACCTCAGACAGCTTATATATTGTAGTATATATTGTAGTACCTGAATCTCCTCTGCTCCTCTTCTTGTCTTGCCACATTACATTCAGCACCAAACACTGTACATGTAAGTACATGTAGATGTTAAAGAGGCCTGCTCTGTCTGTGTGGAAGATTTGATCTCTTGCCACTGCTGTTTCGACCAACCAGTGTTTTGGCATCTATAACAACAAGAGGATTCAATTTTGTTTAATTGTAATTTTGTGTTACAATTATTTGTGTAGAACATCCTTCAAAGGCTAGAGAAGAATATTACATTCACTTTACACTTTATTTTAAGATTCTTAATAAATCATTGTTTGATTTGTTTTTTTTGTTGTTGTTTTTTTTTTTGTTTTTGTTTGTCTGAGAATTTTAGAACAGCTCATTTTTGAAGAGGGACCAGCACTAAAATCTGAGAAAACTGAAAATTTTCATAACTAATCTACTATCGTATACATACTAAATAATCAGAGAAGAAATAATTTTCTTTCATTCTAAGAGGAAAAAATTTTCAGTAGTGTGAAGGCATACACCATCATTTGTGTAATTCCCTATAGATGCTATCCTGTTGTATTGTCTTTACCTTTTGTATCCATGCATCAGGTTTAGTATTTGCTGGAAGGATCCCACCTGAACATCCTGATGCTCACCAACACTGGTAGACAAAACATCCCGCAAATAAATAATTTATACTGAAAATTAATTTATGGGAGAGTAGGAAGCTTGTAGCACTGACACACAGATGGTGTGCTGTAACACTGATGTGGATTTCAACTGTTTTGGTGTGATCTTTATATGGTGGCCCAAAATAGTCATTAATCTGTTGGGCTTCTGTAGTAGCTGGCTACGAATTTTCCCATAACTTTTTCCCATTTACTTCGAATATGCCCTATTTCTAGTTTACATTCCTCCTAACACCATCCAATCAACAAGTGGAAGTGGAGGTGGGATGGGAGGCAGGGGATGACGATGGATTATATTTTCCTTTTTTTATGCCCTTTCTTTATGCCAGATGCCCTGTTTTCCAAAGGTGGGTTGCTTAGAGGCACAAAGTGCTACTGGATGTTCAGACAGCAGAAATTCTGCATTTCTCTTCTTCTGTGTGAAGGTGTAACAGTGGGTTCAGTCCATTTCTGGCTCTGCTACACACAACACACTCGTTGAATATTATCATCACTACATCCATGAGTAAATAGGAATACATGCACTCTCTGGTTGGTAGCAACATCATGACAGAGTTTGACAATCATTTTAGGCTAATGATTGTCAAACTGATTGATACCAACCAATAAAAATAGTCTCTGGTTCATAGCACATGATGGGCAGTGTTTGCCTCTCACTGTAGTCTGATGAAATTCATTCAACTGATTGATACCAAGCAACAGAATAATCTATAATTGATATCACGATGGACAGTTTTGCCTGCCACTGTGAGCTGGGTCACTCAGCCTATTAGTGTAACAACACAGAGGGTTTCAGATTCAGGCCCATAGGCTGGGGGGTTCGGGGGTTCAGACGAGTCCCCTCACATGTTGCTGAGGTCTGGTCTGGACCTCTTTTTTCCAGCTCTTTAGAAAAGTAAAATAAGGCTTAAATCAAATGAGCCCAAGATGCACAAGTTCAATTTGACTGACCATGGACTTAGTCAAGTTGCTCTTTGAAGTCTGCCATTTCAGTTAGATTTCTTGTGTATTGGGTACCCTGCTGTTCTCATTTTGGCTGAAAATGGAGAAATTGTCCACCCTATTGTTAAAAGAACCCCCCCCCCCCAATTCAGAATTCAGCCTAGGGGCTTTAGATTGAATGCAGATTAGTTAGTTACCTTATTTTGATGTTCTAAAGTTGTTGTTCAATAGTCAATGTTCTCACCACCAGCCACCCTGCAAGAATGTAGAATGTAAAATTTCCTCAAAACCAATTCATGAAAGATATCTTGTAACAGGAAGATTTAATTTCTGTTCCCCTCAAAAATATCCATAGAAAACTTATAATGCATTTTATAACTCCTAACTCACTTTACAGCTTTATGCTGACCCACAAAGCATTTTGTTTTGGTTCATTTGCATCAAATTCACATGCAATGAAGGGTAACATGTTATTATCATATTTATGCTAAGTGCCCCTTGGTTGAGAATAAGAAAATAGAAAGTTGGCAAACCGGAATTTTTCCTGGATGGCAATTAACATTTGTTGCCATTCTCTTTGAATGCAAACAGGAGGGCAGAAAATCATGTGAATACAACTTCTGGAAATTATAGAAGTTTGATGCAAAAATTCACTGGAGTTCAGGAGCTATGGCAAATACTGGCAACTATTTGTATCAAATTGCACAAATTATTTTAAAAATTTGATCACATTCTCAAATTTCATGTCTGTGTCACTCACAAAAGCAAACTGCCCTTTATTTCTCCTCGGAGAATTGTTTCTAATCTTATAGCTGTCTCTTTAAATTTTCAAGCCTTAGCTGTTTAATCCATTGGAATTTATAGTTAAATGGATGGAAAGTGTTCCTGCAACTTTTGTTTCACTTCTTATTCCCATATTTTAAATTTCTATGTACATTGTCATTGTCATGTACATTGTCATTTTTCTAAAATGGAAGCACAGGTTCTATCTCAAACAGTAATGATAAAAAACCTAGATTAATTTGTCCCTCTATTTGAAATGGGTAAATTGGCCATTTGCACGAACAGATCATGTGACCACAACCCCCCTTAGCACAAGCAGTAGTGTCAAAATGAACTCCAGAAATGGAAAGAGTACCTCAGTCAGTAAGAAGGTATTTCAGCTCAAAATGTTGGCATGAAGTATAATATCATATATTTTATTAAGATTTGTATGGGAAAATGTGCTGGACAGCAAGCTTGTTGCAGTCCAGAACATTTTTCCACACAAACTCTTGGAGAACATCCAATTTTATATTTTGTGCCATTTCTTCTGTGTCAAACATTTTCAGCTGAAACTTCATCTTACTAATATGAAGATGCTGTTTTCATTTCTGGAGTTCATTTTGACACTTTTGCTTGATTAAACTGGGTTTTGGTCACATGACCTGTTAGTGCAAAAGACATATTACTTTAGCAAACACTGTCATCAAGAATTTTGATCCCCCAAAATGTTTGACACTATTATTCATTTAATATGTTTTTCCCTAAGAAAATTCTTGGATTTATCCCTTAAATTTTCAATTAAAAATTAAAAATCTTTGCTGTAAAACAGACCAAACATTTGCACAGATTGGCTAAAATTTATGTCATATTTTTAAAAGACAGAGTCCAGGGAAGCTTACATCAGTGCTATTTGCTACACCTGAACAATACCAACACCTTGCGTAAGTTCATATTTTAAGTTGCCTATGAGCTTTATGTATTATTCACTGCAGATATATACACAAGTTATGATGCATACTTACTCATACAATCCATATAGACATTGCAAATCCTTCAATGAAGAATACCCTATGGTATTGATGAATAACTCTGGGAAGACCTTTAGAACTTCTTTAGTCGTCTTACTTTACTTCATGACATATATATTTCATCTGTTTCTGCTATGCTATTTTATGTAGTTTGCATGCTATCAATGGCAGTTTTCAATGTCATTATACTACTAAGGCATCCCAGCTGTATTTAATGTAAATATCATTATTCAATAAATAATAGGATACCAATTATTGGATTTCAAAGATAATCACACATGACAGAAAATCAATTTTTACTTTCTGACATAGATTAAAAGTCTGAAATTAAATTGATGTAATTCATTCTGCACACTGTCTTGTGCTGCATTGAAAATTTTTAGTGGGCAGAGGAGCCTAGTTCTGGTAAGTCTAACCACTACATCACTTTTGTTTTGGCCCTTACTGTATTTGGTTTGGCTAACCCATAATATTCACTCTGCCTGTCAGTTAGGTGTCATACATTTGGATCTCATCCAATCATATAACATGTATCAAATACTAGGTTTCCCCTAATTTTGTGGAATGCATTTGTTTATTTTAACTGTGAAAATGGCTCTCTCTGATTGGTCAGAAAAGTCCTCATATTTTTATGATCAAATTCAAGGTTTCGTTTATTTTTTCAACATGCCTAGCAGCAACGCTTTCACAAACATAATCTGATCTGATATCCTTTCACAAGTTCTTTTCAGTTTCAAAAGGCCAGGGAACATTCATTTGAATTTGAGAACATTTTTGCAGTCGCAAAGCAAGTATGTAATAGGAGAGAAATCATAATTAGTAAGTTTAAGAATTAACAACAATGGCTACCTGACATTCTAGATCTTAGAATGCACTGTGATTCAAATTATTCAATGTGCTTCCCAAACAAACTATCCTGGTGAAGCACTGACTTGCCCATAGTGGCGTTAGGGGAAAATGGCTGAATAACACGAGTATAAATATGCTGAATTCACAATAGGAAAAGAGATTTTGAAAAAGGATTGTCGTAGTTTAGGTATGAAACTTCCTCATTACAGTTACGTTCTCATAGATATGCCGAAACATCTTTGCTTTTAAAGCAATATAGGCTTGTTGAATATTCTTCTACGACTAAACTTCTAAGTTAAGGTGTAAGCTGCATACAGTGATGAAAAATTCCTTAAAAAAGGAGGGAAATATGGGATGCTGGGATGTCTTCATTACTGCATAAGTATTTTACACAAGCATGCTATATTTATTGATAGGTTTTTGGGATGTAATGGCAGATTGTAAACAAGATGTCTCATGGTTAAGTATAATTATTCCAGTTTTCAGTTTTTTGGGGGGTGGCATGGATCACTAGTCTATGCACATGCTGCAAATGCATCAGCTGCTCACCACTGAGCTCACATTTTGGGTTTAGAAGTTTGAGCCCTGTGTGAGCTCAATATGTGAGTAGACTTGGATTGATGTATCATTCTCTCCCTCACCACAACAGTGTTTCTCTGTATTGCAGATGATAATATACATGAAAAATTTACTCAATCCTGATTGGCCGAGAGCAGTGATGCTAACCACTAACACAGCAGAAAAAGTAATTTGTACTGTAGTTGTTTTTTCAAAGAGCTCTTTGAGAAACATACTCATGAAAATTTATTCCAAATTGCACTTGTAACCATATGATTACCTATACTTAGTTTCAACCACGTTCAAATTTAATTAATGTAATGCACCTAGCTTTCGGACAGAGCTTTTCTCTGGTTTTCCTCCCTCAGTAAAAATCATGAATAGTAAGGGGGGCTTTCATTTATTATGGTCTGGGGGGGGAGGGAGCGTCAGCAAAATTTTGGGCCAGGGCTAACTAACATTTCATATCCCCCACCCCACATGGCAATGGCTGTGAGTGAAAGTGGGCCAAATTGAAAAACTAGTGTAAGTTAAATTGTATCCCATTATACAACCATTACTGTCATCTAAATTGAGCAATCAAAGAAAAGAAAAAGAAATACATGACCAACCTGAACTAGCTTCAGGCAACCTAAGCCAATTTGTTAATCTTTTAATACACATTTTATTATTTAAGCACACTACATGTATAATGTATAGGAACTATTTGTTAAAATGTCCAGAACTATTTGTTAAAATGTCCAAAACCATCTGACAATTTGAAATAAAGGAGCCAAAGTGTTACATGAGAATTGTTATCATCTTCAAAATCCAAATTTTGGGTTCAAGACAAGAAATCCAAATAACAATATTTTGAAAATATTGTTTTTTGGATTTCTCGTCACAACCCAAAATTTGGATTTTGAAGATGATAATTTTCGGGCCAACACTTTGGCTCCTTTGTTACAATGTATGATCAGAAATGTGTTACAAAACCCTTCATGTAACATTTTTATCTGGCATCAGTGTCACTAAGCTATATGCACTAAGCAGCCTAAAGAAATCCCTATTCAACTGTGCTTGCATTCATTTGCAATCTTTGCTTACATTTGCCTTGTTCCCCCCTTCCACACAATCTAGCATGGGGCCTGGGCATTCAATTTTCTTGATATTTTAAGGAAGCAATATTTAGAATAATGAGCTAAAACACTGTGGAGTCAAGCTTGCATCAAACAAGTCTGTTAATCAAATGACTGGTGTTCTTTATTTCACCCAAAGTCTTGGAACTAGGATTTATGGGCAGTTAAACACAAAATAGTGTTCAACTACTAATCAAAACTGGACAATTTCATTTTGTACAGTCATTTTAGGCCTGTAGTCTGCAAGAGCTGTCATTACAGTACTGAGCCAGTTATGAAATATTCTTTGTTTAAAAATTAATCAAATGATGCTATAGGGTCAGTACAATGCTTATATCTTCTTAAACTGTTAACATTCATAATTATAACACCTGCCATTTACCACAATCGTTGTGTGAATTAGGTTGGGAAATGTGCTATAGGATTTAAAATATTAACTTTCAATCACTATCATAATCATAACTGTTAAAATGCAGCCACAAATGGGTAATAAGCTGCCCAAAAAACTTGTACAGCATCATGTTAAGAGTTTGATTTGTGAATACTGGATTTTGAAGAAAAAAATGGACACTGTAAGCAAGCTAGATTTAGAGTAACTGAGTCATGAGTGTCAGTTGAAAGAGCACACTGAGACAAACATTGAGCAAAACTACAGTGCTCTCAGCTAAAATTTTAAACACTTCCAACAATGGGAAGGATATTGTGTGTACGAAAAATAGTTTTACAAATTTAGCATATCCCACAGGTAGAGACCTCTAAATCATAAATGACAACAAAATATTACCCACAGTATTTGTTTATTAATCTTGAGCTGTTCTAATACTTATGTCCCTAGCTTGCACTTTGCACATGTTGCAAATATAATATGTCAGCTTACACTCTTTTCATGCTTAACAGTTTACATTAATTTATGTTTTGTAGCAATGATACCATCTTTTAAGCTCTGATGATGGCCACAAAGGACAAAACCTTGGTTTAATAAATTGCAAAATTATGCAGATATCATTTTTAACTTAAACAATAACATACATACCTGCATGCAAAGAAATGAATCAGAAGGGTAGAAGGGCATCAAAGTCCTTTATTTAATGTTTGAAACATACTAAATTATAAGAGTTTCAGAAATCAAGAAATTACGAAAGAGATGAATGTGAAATTACTGCACAAATTGACAAACATTTTTATTAAATTTTGATTATAATACCTTTAAAATTTCCCTTTAACTTAAGTCACACAATCAACCAAAATTGCAGAATTGACACTGAAATTAAACTGGCAAACATATCCTAATTTATCCAAAATGGTGATCATAAAGCTGTGCTTTTGTTGCATGATCGCACTGTTCTTAACAGGGTCAATACTAAATTCTATTTAAAACTCAATATGATATTCCTCACATTTGTCACTACACATTTGTTTAATCTGAGCTATTGATCTAAAAACTTAAAATGAAAGCCTAATGATTTCAAAAGATTCTGAAGCTAATAAAATAATAGGTACTGGACACAGCAGGTCCATGTTCTACAGGTTTAGCAGTTTCATTGACACAAGAGTAATGGCATTTATCTTAAAGATAAGTGATGATGGCATGAACCAAAGAGTTGCATTTCACCAGAAGCAAGTGTATGAACTTTATATAATTGTAACATTAGTATACAGCACAGTTACATTGTTGAATAATCCATAACTTCTAATAGTTAACTTATGCCTCAAGTCTTGCAGCTTGCAACCTAGTTTCCGACTTTGCATCAACAACCTTTGATAATGTTCTTCCTGCGTAATGTTCAGTATTTACGGCGTTTATCATAATCACGAGATCGTGCGGCAAGTCTGTCTCGATCAGCACGCTCACGTTTGCGATCCATATCTGGGTCGAATCGGCCAGGCCTCTTTAAGATTTTAAATGTTTCCACAAATGCACAAATGAAAATGCAAACAAATGTTCATGTAGGTTCCAAATGAAGATTCCAAGGGTAAATATGTGCAGCCACAATAAGGTGAGGGTAATGAAAAGAAAAAGAATCAGGTTAGAACATAATCTGCTAACGTCTCTCTCTATGATAGCTCTGCAAGAGAAACTACAACCAGTTTAACAGTAAATATTCCATCTATGAACTAAAAATTATTTTCTATTTAAATTCTATAGGTTTAGAATAATATAAACATTATTTGAAGTTCATGTTCTAATTACATTTCCTGGTATACGACTACTAATTTGTATTCACATAATTATATCCAAAGAATAAAATTAGTACACAATTGCCTGGAAACAAGCAGTTTAAACTGAATGTTAAATACAAATATCATACTCTAAGTGCTTACTTCACATAAATATTTTTGCCAAAAAATTTGTGTCAAGGAATTCATTTTTTAGCAAAGAAGCTTCTCTTAAGATGGTAACAACATGGAGATTTTTATTCCAATCTGGTTATGGGACTTTTAGTTTTGATACAGTA
The DNA here is from genome assembly GCA_011800005.2 of Stichodactyla mertensii. Lineage (NCBI taxonomy): Eukaryota > Metazoa > Cnidaria > Anthozoa > Actiniaria > Stichodactylidae > Stichodactyla > Stichodactyla mertensii. The sequence goes on from JAAAQI020183441.1 coordinate 10,601, forward strand.
TTACAACCAAAAGCAGTTTGCAAACAAATGCTTATATTTAAAATTATGTTGGCTCTGTTAACAAGAAGTAAATCCCAGTACCATAAGCAAAGCAACTTGTGCTTACTATTGGCTAGTAGAGAACACAAAAATCTAACACAATTGTCCACCAGCTTTTCAGTGCTTAGATATTAAATCCATTTAGTCTTTCTACATTCATTTTGAGCATATTCTTATTGCAGATGGAATGCGTTGCAGACTACACATATCTACAGTAACTTATGCCAGTCTGTACTGCATTTATGGCTTTTTGATTGCACTACTACTTGAAAGAATATAAATTGAAATAAAACTTCTTTTCAGTTTCATAAGATTCCATAGCAACAGGTTTATATGAAGTTTCAGGTAACTTCTGAGAAATTCATAATCATACTTTTCAAACTACTATATATTAAAACAGAATTGTCTTTCTGCAATGAATTTAAAAACTTTCAATTCATTATGTACTTACCATGCTTAATCATATTAAAGAAATTAATGTCTAAAAATCTACTACTCTAGGGACTGATAATAAAATTTTGACAAGAGGGAAATAAAAAGACACAAAACTAAGTCATAAGTCAGAAATTGTACATTACCATTGGTGGCATTGGGCCAGGTCCCATTGGAGGTCCTCTGGGGCCATGCATAGGGGGTGGTCCCATACCAGGCCCAGGGCCCATTCCCATAGGGCCCATGCCAGGACCCCATTCACCACGAGGACCCTAACAGAAATTCAAAAAGTTACATCCAAATCCCTCAAAGTTAGATCAAACAGAAACTAAAAAACAAATATTTTACAAATTGCGGTACAGTCGCCTTAACCCAACTTGCCCAAAGTTCTGGTTAACTCGCCTGTAAAATAAGGTTCAGGTGAATGATATCAATTGTATCCAATAGCAAAATACAACAGACAACACTTACCACTGTATTTATTGCTATGTGCTGGTCAAGACAAAAGTCGCAACATGGTAATAAGCACTAGACTACCGTCAATCATTGAATTTGAAAATACTGTGTGAATACTTGATATGGCAGATGAGGCACAAAAAATGGTCTAATGGAAGAAATACCCTTCAAGTCTTTGAACATTTTAGCCGAAAACAATCTTGGATTCAAAATGATTTGTAAACTGCAATGATACTAAAAATGAATTGGCAAAAACAGCTGAAAATCTCGCATACTGTTCACCGTTGGTAAATAAGCTAGTATTTTTATTTGGTTAAATAAAAATCCTACTGTATTTCATTGGTAAACTTTTTTAATTGGAACGACTTTTACCTAGCCCTGTGCAATCGCATCTAAAAATAAGAAGACAAAAGAAGCCAGTACAAGTTAATACAATATTTTAAGATACTGACTTGGAGCAGCTCGCCATTTAAGAGCCTGTAATTTGCATTGATTGATGGTAGTCTAGCACTTACTACCATGTCGCGACTTTGGTTGCAGATCAGCACAAAGCAATGAATACAGTGGTAATAAACATTAGTAAAGCTTTATAAAAAACATCTGTTTTTTTGACATGATAGGAAAGATTAAACAGAGATCAGTCAACTGCACTTGCTACAATAGCAAAGTTAACCAGAACTTCAGGCAAGTTAGGTCCGGGTGACTTCACTCTCGGGCAACTTTACTGGATTCCATATTTTCCCCTTAACAAGTTTTGCCTCTCAGCTACAGCCTTTTTTGCTGAACACATTTTTTCAATTGAAATTCGTACGGTAATTCCAATAATGTTTTCATCACAGAGGCATTCATCTAATATCTATATTGATTTTAAAATAACATTTACCTTTGATGGCATTCCACGGGGTGGGAAGGGCATTGGTCTCATGTCCTAAAGAGGAAGACAAATGTTTAAGTGAACAGAACTCATGAAAGTTGAGAAAGTCAACAGAATTTAACTTTTTGACAGCACATGTAGCTTGGTTGTAAGGGTAACATTTGTCTGAGATGAACATTCTCCTAGAAAGAACCCTTAGTTTCTCGATGTGAAATTTGGCAGCACTTTAATCACCCAGAAAGGTCAAAGCAGCCTGAGGCTCATCGTTATTGGTAAGATAGTGAAAAATAAAGATGGACACAGAAAAACAGACCATTTTCCACATCTTCCAGTTTACAAGACTAACAAACAATATATATATACATACTTATTTCTAAAAACATTGTCGCAGCATCAATTGATGATTGACAGTAGAAGACTGCAAGGGATGTAGATAAAAACTCAAATTCATTTATTTATATGCATTTACATGAGAAAACCATCAAACACACATTCACCTACAGAACTGAAGATGGCATGGAAAGCTGTACCGCGATATCAAGTGAAACCATTTAATAAATATAATACAACTAAAAGTACCAACGTCCCTTGCGGTCTCCTATTGTCAATCGATTCCGCAACAACATTTTTTAAAAATAGGTGTATATACAAAGGCACTGTAAATGCTTGATCTGTAGCATTATGCAGGGCTCCAAATACAAAAGCATGGCTAGACAGTTCTTATTTTTTGACAGGACCAATAAAGTTTGATTTGTGGAACAGACTAGCAGGAGCATAGTAAACAAACAAAGTAAAACAACTAACTGCAGTGGACCAAAATCTATAGACACTTTATTTTCCACGTGGCAGATCAAAATTGTTTTCACCTGACAGTGAAATTTGAACAGCATTTTGTCCACTGGCAGGCAGTTATTCAAGACCTGTTATGGCATGGTTTAGGTCCAGAATACTTGAATATAAAGGAACAAACATGGCTCAAAAAAACTACCTATCCTGTCAGAATGAATTAGTGTCAATTACTCTTTATTAGTTTGAATTCATTTTCTTTTTTCGTAATTTGTTTCTTGTTTGTAATTAAGTGGTAAAAGAAAGTGATTGACTGATCAGAATCATAGAACGTAGACCTCTAGTCACAGCAAACCATGTAGACATGTTCTTCCAATCAAAAATGTTCTGGAATACTCAGACTTAAGGTTCAATGTTAATTTATAGTAAATTATACATACATTTCTCATCATGTCTTCCTGCCGTCTCATGAAGTCATCCTGTCTTTGACGGAACATCATCTCTTCCCTATGCCTGGCTTCTTCCTTCATTCTCATTTCTTCTTGGAATCTTCTTTCTTCATCTCTGCGTCTGATACAAAATAAATATACCATTTCAGATATCATAACTGTGCCTCGATAATAAAAACTACAGTACAGCTCAGATGTATTGTAACACATATGCGTGTAATTTGAGTATATTACACTCACTTTTGTCCAAAGACAGAGTGTAGACTGAGTGAATGAAAACGCGTGGAACTGCGTGTAAATTCTTCATACGTGTATAATTTTCCTTTGTTACGTATGGTCGACATATTCTTTTGTCTAAAATTTAGTCAGGTGTAACCAAGTCTTCATTAGAAAAAAACAAAACAAAACAAGCTGATATCACTTACGGTATGATTGTATTGTAAATTTTTGTTATTCAAGATATGTGTTTACAGTTTTCTTTTTGAAAATTTTCCTGTTGAAACTTTGCTATACTTGAAAACTTAGTCAAATAGAAGAAACAAACAAACTAGGATTAAGAAGATACCAATTTTACCAGTTAACTTTATAATGTATAACCTGTGTCATAATTCTGCGAGTAAACGACTCATTGGTGTTTTCACTTGTGTGTCGAAAACATATTCTGATCGAGAGATTAAAAAACTCCCACCTCAAGGACCCCCATTTTTACATGAAAAGTTGTGAAAGATGTAGCTGCGAAGTCCCGCGCATGTGAGAATGCCAAAGACCAAAGAGAAGCTCACTGTACGCCATACAAAGTAACTCCAGAACTTTGCCAAAAGTACATAGGGCATCTGCAAAAGGTTCTTCCTGCTATAGTTGAATGAAATGGACAAGCATCAGGATACTAAGGGGTTTTTTTTACCGTTGGTTTCACAGTTTTCTTTATACCATCACATTGAGTCATAAACAGTACCGGTATACTGAAGTTAGACCTTAAACCAAAAACTTTTAGAAGATTATATCCTAGCCAAGTGCAGAGTTAAATTCCTTTGAGAGGTAATGTGAAACCCACTATAAGAACCAATACAAATATATGGCTAGTCATAAACGCAAGGTCATGTGGTGTATAGAATAAAATAACAACTAGTCAAGTTTATTATTATTATTGTATAATAAAACAGATAGTGCAAAAATTGGTAACAAGTCATTAAAGATTATTGCCGCCCCCAGATAAACATTTTTTTGAAACTTAGCACTGTTTTAATTGCTATGCTGGTGCGATGATGGAGACAACAGTCACAACAGAGAAATCAGAGTGCTGAATAATTCGTTTGATCAGCGTACACTGACCTTTAGCAAGAAAAAAAGTGATTACTGTACTCTGTTTTGAGTTTATGACTACTGCATGATTTGATGCAGAAATTTTATGAACAGACATATAAAACTGATGTCGTGGCATGGTTCAATCATTGAAGCCGTAAGAGTCAGAACAAACCATATCGGCTAAAACATCAATGTTTTATACTTTAAGTCACTAAAACTTCAGATATTTCTCTTATATTAAAGTGAAAGAGAAACGAGGTTAGGGGGCGGACAAAAATTTTAGTTCTGTGTAAATTCATCAAAATACAGTTACAGCTTTCGTTATCCATTCTTTTCTTATAGAAAACAATTAACCAACAGTTAATGAGTGATGAAATGTGTGTAGTTTTGATTTGTATGTGGAGAAAACACATGTTTTTAATTACACTCAAAAACAAGCATATGAGTTTAAACTGAAAGAAAATTACATGTGCGAAAATGACGGAAATCATGCGGAAAATGTTACAATACATCTGAGCTGTACTGTACTAAAATCCTTTTTCTAGACTTTCTTTTTCTCAAATTTTGCTTGTAGAGAAGCTCTTGGACCAAAATAAACCAATAATATTTGAAAGTTTTGAACTTTTTCAATTATCAATGCAGCAAGACCCTTTTAGAATATTCAGTGAATTTAGTGATACAATCCCTTAAAATTCCACAAGCTTGTGCTGAAACATCCTTGGGAATACTCCACACAAACTGAGTGAAGTGACCATGAAATTGAAACTCAAGTAATACTAGGAAGTTTCTTAACCTCATCATTTCCATTTCTTTCTGCATCCTTTCTTGTCTCATCATTTCTTCTCTGTGTTGCATTTCTTCATGTCGTCGCATTTCTTCTTGCCTTCTTTGCATGTCCGCTGCAAAAATAAAAAATCGTTAACATTGTAATTCTAAGAAGTTGCAACTGTAAAGAAAAAATTAACATTTTCCTTAATTCACCACTTTTCCTTCCTCTGCAAAACCCAACACGCACCCAATTCAATTGTCTTCATCAAGACAAAAGTTGCTTCATCAAGACAATGGTGTTGACAGTTTGTATGAGACCTTGTAGCACAGAAAATCTAGCTTTACAACTTCTGTACCTTGTCTCATCAGCATGGCTTCATGGTCTTTAATAGCCTGTTGCATTTCATTCTCTAGTTTTTCACGAGCTTCTTTAAATTGTTTGTCGAGTGCCTCCCGTTGTGTTTGCTCCATTTCTTCTAATGACCTCCACCTCTGCGCCCATTCATATTCAAAAGTACCAGGTGTTGCAAAATGAGGAGGGACCTCTCTTTCCCTGCCAAAGGTAAAAGAAAAATAAATTTACTAATATTCATAGAATCTTAATGCAGATCAAAAAATGTATACTTAAAGTATTTTTCTTAATATGTGAAAAAAAGATTTTTCTGACATTTAAATCACATCAAATAAAAATTTGAAAGTCTTGTCTAACTTTTGATAGCCTGGCTGTCTTTCCATATTTTTCTCAGGTAGACCATCTTCTTCATCTTCTTGTTCATAAGCTTTGACTGTGACTGGTCTTGGTGTCCTTCGAAAGGAATTGATTTTACTTATCAATAATTCATAGTGTAATAGTTTTCCAAAGTCTACTTTTATGTTTGTTATGTTAAGTCATTCTACGTTAAAGCTATAGATCTAGCTAATTTTATTTTTAACTTTTTTGGTTGTACCATCCAACACAAATATATTATTTCACTTAACCAATAAAATGCTTGCCACCTATTACATAGACTAGAAATAATGGAAAGTTGTAGTGCTTAGAAGGAGGTTATCCAGGCGAAAGACCCTTGGAAATAAATTCAGAAACTTTAATTTCTGACCTCGCTGGGATTTGAACCCACGACCTTCGGATTTGTACTACCGATGCTCTACCAGTTGAGCTACAAGGTCAGACTGGGAGCAGGTCGGGGTGAAATAGATGTTGGGTCACGGTAATTGAAATGTAATTATATGAATATGTGGACCGCGTGGCACTATGAAATACATAGACTAGAAATAATGGAAAGTTACAGTGCTTAGAAAGGAGGTTATTACTGGGCTACCTGTGGTAGACCAGTCTAGAAATGCATCGCGTCTCCGTTTTTTTTGTTGGTGTTCTTCGTGTTGTTTTTTTCCTGTGCAGCAAAATGGAAAAGTTGTACAATCGGTACCCAGGACTCTTTAGGGCAAGTAATATACAGGGTTCCTGGATGCAAGAGAATGTTGCAACTGCTGCAGATGTCAATCGATGTGTCAAATACAGGTGACGCAAACGTAATGATATGGGTGGTCATGTGACAGTCAAACAAACTGCGCATGCTCTCATTTGATCGCCGCTGACGAATAGGAATCGAAGGCTCATTGAATATTGTTATGGAGTGAAAACAAATTTCGAGATAATGCATGTGATCCAATAATACAATAACTTTTTGATGCAGGCCAAGAGATGTTTTGTTTCTTATGATTGACTTTTAGTATTCACAAGTACAAATGAACAGGATTCAACTGGATTCGAACTGGTCAGTTTTTCTTACAGAAATTACAAGTATATTTTATTTTTATCCAGATTTTAGTAGAGGAAAATTATTAGCCGTATCTGATCGACCAAGAATGACTTTACACAAGTATTAATAGTCTAAAATTGCAGCTAAGTATATTCCTTTGATTCACTTATTTGAACCTTAAATAAAGACGAACTATCAAAGGGTCTAGAAGAGTCTGAAGACCTATAGAATTGGATATAACACATATTTGAAGCATTCAAATAAACACAGAACTCAGAACTGTATCGAGAGCTCAACCAATCACAATTTGAAAGTGCTTTAGAAATGAGATACATTATTACCAGGTTTACATGAAAAATCGATCAACTAACAGAGAGAATTAAATACTTCTTTGAAAGAAGATTTACATCGGAAGGTCACCAATATGTACATTTCGATGGGGAAACACAACAGACATACAACACGATCAAAGTTGACTTAGAAATCATTTAGTACGGGATTTACAAGATAAATCCATAAAATAGCAAGAGAACGAGATAAGCTACCTGTTCAAAGGAAGATTTAGGACCGTTAACTGGTGCTACAGGCTAAATGAAGGCTGCAAAGTAGACAAACACTAACAGCTTCTTCGCCCCTATGAAACCGTGTTCTAAGCGTGTTACCGAATGTTCTCGAGATGGAGATCTGGAGTTAGCGAAGTAAGGTTTCTCAATCTGTGTGATTTTATCACCACAGAAAACCCAAACTATCCAATATTTCATTTTAAAAAATTCCAGGTTTTTTTGAAGAATGAATTCCAGATATATTCTTGCTGTAGTCTAAAGAACAACAGTAGCTTTTCGCTACCAAAACACAAAACGAAAATTCACAATCACACGCTGTACATGTGCCGCTCAGACTAAGCTGTGCCAAAAATCACGTCTAGGACAGGAAAGTGTGATGTCAAACCACAGGTAGCCCAGTTTACGCTCTTAGAGCGTCTAGTTCTGGGTGAAAGACCCTTGGAAATAAATTTGGAAAAATTAATTTCCAACCTTGCTGGGATTCGAACCCACGACCTTCGGAGGATTTGTACTACCGATGCTCTACCAGCTGAGCTACAAGGTCAGACTGGGAGCAGGTCGGGGTGAAATACAGTTAATTTCACAACACTTTTTCCAGAGGGTTGTGAAGTTCATTGGGAAATTCTGAAGTATGTTATGAAGTTTCAGGATAGTTGGCAAGATGATATTTCAGAACTTCAGTCTTAAGGATGTTCATGGACAAAAGATCCCATCAGATTTTTTTAAACTTTGCCTGATGGCACTACATCATAATAGAAGTAAAGTGAGCAAATTAAAAAAAGGGGTTACCGACTTCCTTTGGCCATCAGATTGTGTGGAATTTCACCCTTTTGGGGAGCACAGGTGGCACAGCGGTGAGAGTGCTCGCCTCTCACCAATGTGACCTGGGTTTGAGTCATGCTGTGCTCCATGTGAGTAGAGTTATTTGTTGGTTCTCTCCTGTGTTTCAAGGGTTTTTCCGGGTTCTTCAGTTTTCCTCCCTCCATAAAAATCAACTATTAAATTCCATTTGGAAATCAGTGGAAGAAGAGCCACTCTGTGGAATCCATTGCAAATTCCTATTTATTTTATTTATTTTTATTTTACCCTTTGAGGTAAAACACGTGAAAAGTCTGAGAAAAAGAAGCTATGTTTTGCTGAAAAATCAATTGATCCCCATGTTTCACAGGACTCTAGAAAGCAACTCAATAATTGCATTAAAAGCATTAACTTTATGTTGAAAAATTAGAATTTTGGAATGTTCTTGGGCTACAAGTATGGACTTGTAGCATTTGCTTTATGTAAAATTCAATCCATTTATGCCCAAAATATGTGATTTTGAAGTGACCATATTGTCAGATTTCTTTTATTTTTCCTGTAAAGTTAGACATTATGAAATAGTTTCAGAAAACAAAATAAAAAATGGGGGTCACCAACTTTGTTTTGGAGATATTATAACATTTTGAATTTGACATTTTGAATTTGATCATGTTTTTATATAAACAAAATCTTCCAGACATTCCTTGCTTATTTGAGAGAGCTTGAGCATGTGCAGAAAGGATGCCCAGAAACATGCCCATGAACATCCTTAAGGCTTAAAACTATATAATATAAAGTACAAAGAATACAGTAATGTATATCTAAATAATAAGAAGTATTCCTGATGAACTGGGACAAATAAACTAAAAATATATCATACTTTAGTTCAATAAAGACGATATTTCTGAACTTCAGCTGGAGGCAAGTTGGGAACTTTACTTTGAACTTTACAAGAAAAGTGGCTAATTGCCAACTAGCAAACTTTGTAATGTACTTTGGAATTTCTCAACAAACTTTGCAACTCTCATGTAGGCAAAGTTTTGTGAAATTAATTGTCATTCCTCTCAGATACAGCCTTTATTGTAAACACATGCTTCAAATGAAATTCGTACGGTAATTCCAATAAAGTTTTCATCATTGAGGTGAAAAGATTGCTTTCTGTTTATATTCCAAAGTATAGTAAATCACACTACATACATTTCTTATCAAGTTTCTGCTTTACACTGTACATACCTTCCCAAAAGAAAAAGATTGTCTTTAATCTTCTGCATAGAATTATGGGCATTGCTTTTTCTTGCAAACTCTACAATCCCATAATTCTTAGACCTTCCTCTGTCATCACAGACAACTACTGCCCTTTCCACATCACCAAACTGAGAAAATGCTTGTTCAAGGACCTCATTGGTCACATAAGGACCAAAGTCATGGACCTGAATAGCAGCTGCATGAGTTGCGAATCGGACTCGCACTGTTCTTCCCTTGCGCTGAGTCATGTCTATTCCAGCTTTTGCAGCTTCTGCATTCAACCGAGTATCCTAAGAGACAAAGATTTTTTAATCTTTCAGCTTATATTCCCCTTTTTATTTTATATTGGGGAGAGAGCTGGTGGATTTTAAATTTGATTTTAAGGAGCCTGTACATGTACCCTATCCTACTACCGAAAAACGTTGACCCCTCAACTACCAATACAACCTGCACACATCTTTGTGACCCTTCCCCTTTGAGATTGCATGAAAAATATCAAGCTTTCCTGCCATTTGCACCCCCAGCTGGCTCACAAAAACATGCACACCCAATGCACAAACCAAAAAACCAAGAATAGAATTTCTTTTATGGTTAGTAATTCTCACTCCAATATCAAAGACCTGAGAAATATAGCCCACTTTTGCATATATCACAGCCCCAGGAAGCAAAAGAATAATTACAATTATTTCATTGTTTCCCCTGGAGCCTCAATTCAGTTCTCAATGTGGTCACTCAACGATCCACTCAACCAAACTATCGAAAGTGGGCTATTGATTTTTTCACTTGCTGAACAATTTTCCCACAAAACTCGTAAAATTCAACAGATATTTATAATTTTTATCAACTCAAAATGGTAAAGTAGGCCAAGAAAACATAAAATATGTTTTTCTTGAATAAACATTTTAAGTTTTCCAAGGAAAAAATAAATTAATTAGTATTCGCAATGTTGATATTTGATGAATCATCGATTGAAAACAAATGGCTAATTTGGCGGATCTCCTCTTTAAAATAGCACTTCATTCTCGTGTTTCAAATTCAAAAATTCGGTCATTATAAATTCACAACTAACTGAAGACAAACATACAAGAGAAAGAATGAAAATATTGACAAGTGAAGAATGTAATTTTTTGCAAGAAATGTTAGCTATTTAGCATTGTCCGCATGTAAAAAAAATATGCAGGAAGCTTTGTAACTTTGTACCACATTTCATCTTCAGCCTTAAAAATTCTCAAAAACCACCAAAAGCCACGGATATAACAGGCAGGATACAAAATGCAATTTAAGGTTTGTATTTAAGTTTAAATTCATTAAAAAAGTCACTTACCAATCGTATAAACCCAAAGCCTTTTTCTTTATTCACAAAGACTTCGGCTACTTCGCCATACTTGGAGAACATCTTCTTCATCTCTTCTTCATCGCAGTCCACTAAATTGCCAACAAACAACCGGCAGCGTCCTGTAAACTTTCTCTCTTTCTTCGAACCTTGATGCGAGTTATAGTTAGAATAGCTTCTGCTTCTCTCCTGCCTGTTATTATTATCTTTTGAGTTGCTTGAATCGCGGTTCTTGCTAGAGCTGCCTTCGTTTTTATTGGGGGTGCTATCGTTTGGGGATTTCTCTTTCGTTTTGGAGCTGCTCGAAGACCTTCGAGGCGAATGCGATCTACGTTGGTTCTCTGGCATCTTAGCTTTGATTCTTCGTGGTTTTCCTTGGTTTATGGCTTCTAAAAACTATAATAAAACGACCGAAAAATGAGCTCTTCTTCACTACGCCTCCACTAGCTTCACGGCGTCTTCTCCTTCAACATGTGGTTCCACAGTGCACTGCGGGTAGCATCTTACCCACAAACCCATGCGAGCTCAGTGATAAATATAAAATATATAATTAAAAAAACTAAAACTAAAATTACAAAATACTAAAATTGAAATCGAAATCAGGAATTTAAGATTATTTTGTCTTAATAAGATTTCAGGGAAAAAGTTATAGTTTAGGGAAATTCTTTCATTTTGTTGCCTGAGCCTTGGGACATTAGTAAGAGTTAAACAGCGGTTTTCCCCCAAAGCACATTTCAAAATGGCGGACGGAGAGAAGAGAGAGATAATTCAAATGTCATGTGGAGATTTTACGGAATTTAAGGTAAAGAATTGCCCTTATTTTTTGGGTGTTAGCGTATTTTCTTTATTTGCTCTCCAGAAAAACATTTAAATCGCAAAAATATTATGAACTTGTTGTCTTAATGAGAGCCAAGGTGACATTAAAATAACTATTAAGAATCTCACTTTCTGATTGGCCGAGGCGCGTGTTTTATGAGAGCACACAGCACGTGCATTTGCATCTTTGTATAAATAAAAATATGAAATATAAAGAAATAAAAAAACTTGCTCACTGTGCTGTGTGTAGTATTTAAAAAACGAGCAGCAGTGTTTTATCAAATATAAAAACCCGAGGCGTAGCCGAGCGTTTTTGATATTTGATAAAACACTTGCTGCGCGTTTTTTAGATGGCTTAAAAAACGTCTAGGTAAGTTGTCATTTTC